>JAUCRC010000118.1:0-54271 GCA_032399595.1 Tetragonula carbonaria
ATGTTTCATGTATGATGAACTATGAATGATAAACATTGAAATATGAACGATGAATGATGAACGATGTGTGATGTAAGAGATATGATGCATGACGCATGACGTATGATGCATGATATATGACGTATGATGATCGTTGTGTGATGAACGGTGTATGATGAACAATGTATGATGTCTGACTTATGATGTATGATGTTGGATGTTTGATGTATGATGATCTATGCATGATGAACAATGAAATATGAACGATGTGTTATGAACGATGTATGATGTCAGATGTATGATGAAAAAAGCATGATGTATGATGCATGATGCTTGATGTATGACGTATGATGACCGATGTGTGATGAACGATGTGTGATGGACGATGTATGATGACCAATATATGATGAACGATGAACGATGTATGATGTATGATGTATGTTGTATGTCGTATGATGTATGTTGTATGATAATTGATGAAAGATGTATTAAGTATGATGTAGGATGTAGGATTTATGATGAACGATGTATGATGATCGACGTGCGATGCCCGAAATATGATGAACGATGAATGAGGAACGACTTATGACGTACGATATATAATGAACGATGTATGATGGTCGATGTATGATGTACAATATGTGATGGTCGGTGTATGATGAACGATGTATGATGAGCTATGTATGATGTACGATGTATGATGAACTTAGTACTATGTTTGATATATGATGTATGATGTATGCTGTGTTTTGTATGATGTATGATGTATGACGTATGATGTATGTTGTGTGATGTAGGATGTATGATGAACGATGAATGATGTATGACGTATGATGATCGATGTGTGATGAACGATGTGCGATGAACGATGTATGACGACCGATATATGATGAACGATGAACGATGTATGATTTATGATGTATGATGAACGATGTATGATGAACGATGTATGATGAACGATGAATGATGTATGGTGTATGATGTATGATGAAAGATGTATTATGAACGATATATGATGAACGATGTATGTTGATCTATGTATTGTGAACGAAGTATGATGCACGATCTATGAAGGACGATGAACAATGTATTGTTATGTTGTATGATGAACGATGTACGATGAGCGATGTATGATGAACGATTTATGATGAACGAAGTATGTTGAACGATATATAATGGACGATGGTCTATGCATGATTTATTATATAAGATGAACGATGTATGATGAACGATGTATGATGAACGATGTATGATGGACGATGTATGATGAACGTTATACGGTGTTTGATATGTGTTTTATGATGCATGCTATATATTGTATGATGTATGACGTATGACGTAGGTTGTGTGATGTCGGATGTATGATGAACGATGTATGATGTATGTCGGATGATGATCGATGTGTAATGAATACGATGTGTGATGAACGATGCATGACGTACGATGTATGATGAACGATATATGATGAACGATGTTTTATGAACGATGTATGATGAACGATGTATGATGTACTGTGTATGATTGTCGGTGTGTGATGAACGATGTATGAAAGACGATGTACGGTTGAAGATGTATGATGACCGATATATGATGAACGATGAACGATGTATGAAGTATGACGTATAATGTATGATGTATGATGTATGATGTATTATATATGTTGTAAGATGTATTATGTATGATATATGATGTAGGGAGTATGATGCACGATGGAAGATGAACCATGTATGATGAACGACGTATGACGAACGATATATGATGGACGATGTATAATGGCCGATGCAAGATGAACAATATATGATGAACGATGTATGATGCACCATGTATGATGACCGAAGAATGATGTCCGATATTGAAGAAACATGTATGTTGTACAATGTATGATGTATGATGGATGATATAGGATGTAAGATGTATGACGTAGGATGTAGGATGTATGATGAACGATATATGATGAACGATATATAATGAACAATGTATGATGAACGATGTATGATGAACGATGTATGATGAACGATGTATGATGGACGTTGCATGATGTATGATGTTCGATGTATGACGCATGAAGTATGATGCGTGATGTTTGTTGTATGTTGTGTGATGCGTTATGTATGATGTATGATGTATTATGTATGATGTATGATGTATGATGAACGATGTGTGATGAACGATATATGAATAACGTTGTATGATGGACGATTTATGATGAACGAAGTATGATGTACGATCTATGTTGAACAATGAACGATGTATGATATATGACGAATGATGAACGATGTACGAAGAACGATGTATGTCGAACGATATATGATGAACGAAGAATGTTGAACGATGTATGATGAACGATGAACGATGTATGGTTTATGGTGTAAGATGAACGACGTATGATGAACGATGTATGATGAACGATGTATGATGAACGATGTATGATGTGCGATGAATGACGGACGATGTACGATGTATGATGTATGATGTATGATGCATGACGCATGACGTATGATCCATGATGTTCGATGTATGACGTATGATGACCGTTGTGTGATGAGCGATGTGTTATGAACAATGTATGATTGCTGATGTATGTTGAACGATGTATGATGAACGATGTATGATGAACGATGTGTGATAAAATATGGATGATGAACGTTTTCTGATGAACAATGTATGGTGAACGGTATATGATGATCGATGTATGACGAACGATCTATGATAACTGACTTATGATGTATGATGTATGGTGTATGATGAATGATGTATTATGTATGATGTATGATGTACGATCTATGATGAACAATGTATGATGAACGATGTGTGAAGAACGACGTATGATGTATGACGTATGATGTATAATGTATGATGTATGATGTATGATGTATGATGTATGATTTATGATGTGTGATATATGACGTACGATGTATGATTATCGATGTATGATGGACGATGTATGATGTATGGTGTATGATGAACTACGAATGACGAACGATGTATAATGAGCGATGTATGATGTGAGATGTATGATGAACGATATACGATGTTTGGTATGTGTTTTACGAGGTATGCTGTTTATTGTATGATGTATGACGTATGACGATCGTTGTGTGATGTAGGATGTATGAGGAACGATGTATGATGTATGACGGATGATGTATGATGCATGATGTTCGATGTATGACGTATGATGATCGTTGTGTGATGAACGATGTGTTATGAACAATGTATGTTGACTGATGTATGTTGAACGATGTATGATTTACAATGTGTGATGAAATATGATTGATGAACTATGTCTGATGAACAACGTACTGTGAACGATATATGATGTACCATGAATGACGAACGATGTATGATGAACGATGTATGATGAACGATGTATGATACATAACGCATGATGTATGATGAATGTTGTATGATGTATGAGTGTGATGTATGATGTATGATGTATGATGTATGAAGCATGATATATGATGTATGATGTATGTTGAACGATGTATGATGGACGATGTATGTTGAACGATGTATGATGAACGATGTATGATGAACGATGTATGACGAACGATGTATAATGGTCGATGTATGATGAACGATGGATGATGAACGATGTATGGTGGACGATGTATGATGTACGATGTATGATGTACGATGTATGATGGACGTTGTATGATGCATGACGTACGTTGTATGATGTATGATGTTTGATGGACGATGCATGTTGAACGATATATGATGAACGATGTATGGTGAACGATGTATGATGAACGATGTATGATGAACGATGTATGATGAACGATGTATGATGAACGATGCATGATAAACGATGTATGATGTTCGATGTATGGTATATCATGTATGATTTTTGAAGTACGATGTGTGATGTGCGATGTATAATGAACGATGTATGATGAACGATGTATGACGACCAATGTATGATGGACGATGAACGGTGTATGATCTATGATATATGATGAACGATGTATTATCATCGGTATACGATGAACGAAGTATGATGTACGATGTATGATGTATGATGAACGATGTATTATAAACGATGTATGATGAACGATGTATGATGAACGTAGTATGATGAACGATCTACGTTGGACGATGTATGATGTACGATGTCTGACGGACGATGTATCATGGTCGATGAATGATGAACGATGTATGATGGACGTTGTATCATGTTCGATGTATGATGTACGTTGAACGATGTATGATGAGGGATGTACGACGAACAATGAAGGTTGAACGATACATGACGAACGATGAGCAATGTATGACTTATGATGTATGATTAATGATGTATGAAGTATGGTGTATGGTGTATGATGTACGATGTATGATGTATGATGGACGATGTATGATGAACAATGTATGATGTATCATGTATGATTTCTGATTTATGATGTGTGATGTACGGTGTATAATGAACAATGTATGATGAACGATGTATGATGAACTATATGATGTATGATGTATGTTGAACGATGTATGATGGACGATGTATGTTGAACGATGTATGATGAACGATGTATGATGAGCGATGTATGATGAACGATGTATAATGGTCGATGTATGATGAACGATGGATGATGAACGATGTATGGTGGACGATGTATGATGTACGATGTATGATGTACGATGTATGATGGACGTTGTATGATGCATGACGTACGTTGTATGATGTATGTTGTATGATGGACGATGCATGTTGAACGATATATGATGAACGATGTATGGTGAACGATGTATGATGAACGATGTATGATGAACGATATATGATGAACGATGTATGATGAACGATGCATGATGAACGATGTATGATGATCGATGTATGATAAATCATGTATGATTTTTGAAGTACGATGTGTGATGTACGATGTATAATGAACGATGTATGATGAACGATGTATGACGACCAATGTATGATGGACGATGAACGGTGTATGATCTATGATGTATGATGAACGATGTATGATCAACGGTATACGATGAACGAAGTATGATGAACGATGTATGATGTATGATGAACGATGTATTATAAACGATGTATGATGAACGATGTATGATGAACGTAGTAGGATGAACGATCTACGTTGAACGATGTATGATGTACGATGTCTGACGGACGATGTATCATGGTCGATGAATGATGAACGATTTATGATGGACGGTGTATGATGTTCGATGTATGATGTACGTTGAACGATGTATGATGAGGGATGTACGACGAACAATGAATGTTGAACTATACATGACGAACGATGAACAATGTATGACTTATGATGTATGATTAATGATGTATGAAGTATGGTGTATGATGTATGATGTACGATGTACAATGTATGATGGACGATGTAAGTTGAACGATGTATGATGAACGATGTATGATTAATGATGTATGATGTGCGATGTATGATGAACGATGGATGATTAACAATGTATGATGAACGAAGAATGATGATCGATGTATGATGAACGATGTATGATGAACGATGTATGATGGACGATGTATGATGCACGACGTAAGATGAACGATGCGTGATGAACGTTGTATGATGTATGAAGTATGATATATGATGTATGATGTATGATGTATGATGTATGATGAATGATGTATGATGTATGATGTATGATGTATGATGTATGATGTATGAAGAACAATGTATGAGGAACGATGTATGATGATCGATGTATGATGAACGATGTAAGATGAACGATGTATGATGAACGATATATGATGAACGATGTATTATGGACGATGTATGATGTATCATGTATGATTTCTGATTTATGATGTGTGATATACGGTGTATAATGAACGACGTATGATGAACGATGTATGATGAACGAATTATGATATATAACACATGATGTATGATGAATGACGTATGATGTATGATGTGTGCTGTGTGATGTATGATGTATGATGTATGATGCATGATATATGATGTATGATGTATGATGTATGATGTATGATGGACGATGTATGATGAACGAAGTATGATGAACGATGTATGATGGACGATGTATGATGAACGACATATTATGAACGATGTATGATGGACGGTGTAAGATGAACGACGTATGATGGACATTGTATGATGTATTAAGTATGATGTATGATGTAAGATGTATGATGAACAATGTATGATGAACGAAGTACCGTGAACGGTGCATGATGTACGATATATGATGAACGATGTATGATGAACGATGTATGATGAACGATGTTTGATGTACGATGTGGGATGTACGATGTATGATGTATCATGTATGGTTTTAGATTCATGATGTGTGATGTACGATGTATGATGAGAGATGTATGATGTATCATGTATGATTTGTGATGTATGATGTGTGATGTACGATGTATGATGGACGATGTATGATGAACGATGTATGATGATCAATGTATGACGAACGATGAACTGTGTATGACGTATGACATAAGATGAACGATGTATGATGAACGATGTATGATGAACGATGTATAATGTTCGATGTGTGATGGACGATGTATGATGTTCGATGTATGATGGACGATGTATGATGTACGATGTATGATGTACGATGTATGATGAACGTTGTATGATGCATGACGTATGATGTATGATGTATGATGTATGATTGATGATGTATGCTGTACGATATGATGAACGATATATGCTGAACGATGAATGATGAATGAAGTATGATGAACGGTCTATGTTGAAATATGTATGATGTACGATGCATGATGAATGTTGTATGATGCATGATGTATGATGTATGATGTATGATGTATGATGTATGATGTATGATGTATGATGCATGACGTACGATGTATGATGTATGATGTATGATTGCTGATGTATGTTGAACGATGTATGCTGAACGATGAATGATGAATGAAGTATAATGAACGATCTATGTTGAACGATGTATGATGTACGATGCATGATGATCGTTGTATGATGCATGACGTATGATGTATGATGAATGATGTATGTTGGACGATGTATGTTGAACGATGTATGATGGACGATGTATGGTGGACGATCTATGATTAACGATGTATGATGAACGATGTATGATGTACGATGTATGATGTATGACGAACGATGTATTATAAACCATGTATGATGAACGATGTATGATGAACGATGTATGATGAACGATGTATGATGAACGAAGTATGATGAACGATGTATGATGAACGATGTATGATGGACGATGTAAGATGACCGATGTATGATGAACGTTGTATGATGTATGAAGTATGATGTATGATGTACGATGTATGATGAACAATGTATGATGAACGAAGTATGAAGAACGATGCATGATGTACGATATATGATGAACGATGTATGACGGACGATGTATCATGGACGATGAATGTTGAACGATGTATGAAGAACGATGTATGATGACCAATGTATGATGAACGATGAACGGTGTGTTACTTATTATTTAAGATGAACGATGTATGATGAACGATGTATGATGAACGATGTATAATGATCGATGTATGATGAACTATATATGATGAACGATGTCTGATGAACGATGTATGATGAACGATGTATGATACATAACGCATGATGTATGATGAATAATGTATGATGTATGATGTGTGATGTTTGATGTATGATGTATGATGTATGATGTATGATGCATGATATATGATGTATGATGTATGTTGTACGATGTATGATGGACGATGTATGTTGAACGATGTTTGATGAACGATGTATGATGAATGATGAATGATGGACGATGTATAATGGTCGATGTATGATGAACGATGGATGATGAACGATGTATGGTGGACGATGTATGATGTACGATGTATGATGTACGATGTATGATGGACGTTGTTTGATGCATGACGTACGTTGTATGATGTATGATGTATGATGGACGATGCATGTTGAACGATTTATGATGGACGATGTATGGTGAACGATGTATGATTAACGCTGTATGATGAACGATGTATGATGAACGATGTATGATGAACGATGCATGATGAACGATGTATGATGATCGATGTATGATATACCATGTATGATTTTTGAAGTACGATGTTTGATGTACGATGTATAATGAACGATGTATGATGAACGATGTATGACGACCAATGTAAGATGGACGATGAACGGTGTATGATCTATGATGTATGAAGAAACGATGTATGATCAACGGTATACGATGAACGAAGTATGATGAACGATGCATGATGTATGATGAACGATGTATTATAAACGATGTATGAGGAAAAATGTATGATGAACGTAGTATGATGAACGATCTATGTTGAACGATGTATGATGTACGATGTCTGACGGACGATGTATCATGGTCGATGAATGATGTACGATGTATGATGGACGGTGTATGATGTTCGATGTATGATGTACGATGAACGATATATGATGAGGGATGTACGACGAACAATGAATGTCGAGCGATACATGACGAACGATGAACAATGTATGACTTATGATGTATGATTAATGATGTATGATGTATGATGTACGATGCATGATATATGATGTATGATGTATGTTGTACGATGTATGATGGACGATGTATGGTGGACGATCTATGATTAACGATGTATGATGAACGATGTATGATGTACGATGTATGATGTATGACGAACGATGTATTATAAACCATGTATGATGAATGATGTATTATGAACGATGTATGATGAACCATGTATAATGAACGAAGTATGATGAACGATGTATGATGAACGATGTATGATGGTCGATGTAAGATGCCCGATGTATGATGATCGTTGTATGATGTATGAAGTATGATGTATGATGTACGATGTATGATGAACAATGTATGATGAACGAAGTATGAAGAACGATGCATGATGTACGGTATATGATGAACGATGTATGATGAACGATGTATGATGAACGATGTTTGATGTTCGATGTGGGATGAACGATGTATGATGTACCATGTATGATTTATGATGTATGAAGTATGGTGTATGATGTATGATGTACGATCTATGATGTATGATTCATGATGTATGATGTATGATGTATGATGTGTGATGTATGATGTATGATGTATGATGTATGATTTATATGATATTATTTTATTATGTAAATTGTATTTATATATGATTATATGTATTATATTATGTAATATGTATGATATTGATGATATATGTTATATGCAAGTTTGCAATAAAGATGATGATTATTTAATCAGAATTATGATGTATGATGTATGATGTACGATGTATGATGAACGATGTAGGATGAACGATGTATGATGTATAACGCATGATGTATGATGAATGATGTATGATGTATGATGTGTGAAGTATGATGTATGATGTATGATATATGATGCATGATATATGATGAATGATGTATGATGTACGATGTATGATGGACGATGTATGATGAGCGATGTATGAAGAACGATATATGATGGACGATGTAAGATGAACGATGTAAGATGAACGATGTATGATGAACGTTGTATGATGTATGAAGAATGATGTATGATTTACGATGTATGATGAACAAAGTATGATGAACGAAGTATGATGAACGATGTATGATGAACGATGTATGATGAACGAAGTATGATGAACGATCTATGTTGAACGATGTATGATGAACGATGTATGACGGACGATGTATCATGGACGATGAATGATGAACGATGTATGAAGAACGATGTATGATGACCAATGTATGATGAACGATGAACGGTGTATTACTTATTATTTAAGATGAACGATGTATGATGAACGATGTATGACGAACGATGTATAATGATCGATGTATGATGAACTATATATGATGAACGATGTCTGATGAACGATGTATGATGAACGATGTATGATACATAACGCATGATGTATGATGAATGATGTATGATGTATGATGTGTGATGTTTGATGTATGATGTATGATGTATTATGTATGATGCATGATATATGATGTATGATGTATGTTGTACGATGTATGATGGACGATGTATGTTGAACGATGTTTGATGAACGATGTATGATTAATGATGAATTATGTACGATGTATAATGGTCGATGTATGATTAACGATGGATGACGAACGATGTATGGTGGACGATGTATGATGTACGATGTATGATGTACGATGTATGATGGACGATGTTTGATGCATGACGTACGTTGTATGATGTATGATGTATGATGGACGATGCATGTTGAACGATATATGATGGACGATGTATGGTGGACGATGTATGATTAACGATGTATGATTAACGATGTATGATGAACGATGTATGATGAACGATGTATGATGAACGATGCATGATGAACGATGTATGATGATCGATGTATGATATACCACGTTTGATTTTTGAAGTACGATGTGTGATGTACGATGTATAATGAACGATTTATGATGAACGATGTATGACGACCAATGTAAGGTGGACGATGAACGGTGTATGATCTATGATGTATGAAGAAACGATGTATGATCAACGGTATACGATGAACGAAGTATGATGAACGATGCATGATGTATGATGATCGATGTATTATAAACGATGTATGATGAAAAATGTATGATGAACGTAGTATGATGAACGATCTATGTTGAACGATGTATGATGTACCATGTCTGACGGACGATGTATCATGGTCGATGAATGATGTACGATGTATGATGGACGGTGTATGATGTTCGATGTATGATGTACGATGGACGATGTATGATGAGGGATGTACGACGAACAATGAATGTTGAACGATGTATGATACATAACGCATGATGTATGATGAATAATGTATGATGTATGATGTGTGATGTATGATGTATGATGTATGATGTATGATGTATGATGCATGATATATGATGTATGATGTATGTTGTACGATGTATGATGGACGATGCATGTTGAACGATGTATGATGAACGATGTATGATGAATGATGAATGATGAACGATGTATAATGGTCGATGTATGATGAACGATGGATGATGAACGATGTATGGTGGACGATGTATGATGTACGATGTATGATGTACGATGTATGATGGACGTTGTATGATGCATGACGTACGTTGTATGATGTATGATGTATGATGGACGATGCATGTTGAACGATTTATGATGGACGATGTATGGTGAACGATGTATGATTAACGCTGTATGATGAACGATGTATGATGAACGATGTATGACGACCAATGTAAGATGGACGATGAACGGTGTATGATCTATGATGTATGAAGAAACGATGTATGATCAACGGTATACGATGAACGAAGTATGATGAACGATGCATGATGTATGATGAACGATGTATTATAAACGATGTATGATGAAAAATGTATGATGAACGTAGTATGATGAACGATCTATGTTGGACGATGTATGATGTACCATGTCTGAAGGACGATGTATCATGGTCGATGCATGATGTACGATGTATGATGGACGGTGTATGATGTTCGATGTATGATGTACGATGAACGATGTATGATGAGGGATGTACGACGAACAATGAATGTTGAACGATGTATGATACATAACGCATGATGTATGATGAATAATGTATGATGTATGATGTGTGATGTATGATGTATGATGTATGATGTATGATGTATGATGCATGATATATGATGTATGATGTATGTTGTACGATGTATGATAGACGATGTATGTTGAACGATGTATGATGAACGATGTATGATGAATGATGAATGATGAACGATGTATAATGGTCGATGTATGATGAACGATGGATGATGAACGATGTATGGTGGACGATGTATGATGTACGATGTATGATGTACGATGTATGATGGACGTTGTATGATGCATGACGTACGTTGTATGATGTATGATGTATGATGGACGATGCATGTTGAACGATTTATGATGGACGATGTATGGTGAACGATGTATGATTAACGCTGTATGATGAACGATGTATGATGAACGATGTATGATGAACGATGCATGATGAACGATGTATGATGAACGATGTATGATGACCAAGGTATGATGAACGATGAACGGTGTATTACTTATGATTTAAGATGAACGATGTATGATGAACGATGTATGATGAACGATGTATAATGATCGATGTATGATGAACTATATATGATGAACGATGTCTGATGAACGATGTATGATGAACGATGTATGATGAACGATGTATGATACATAACGCATGATGTATGATGAATGATGTATGATGTATGATGTGTGATGTATGATGTATGATGTATGATGTATGATGTATGATGCATGATATATGATGTATGATGTATGTTGTACGATGTATGATGGACGATGTATGTTGAACGATGTATGATGAACGATGTATGATGAATGATGAATGATGAACGATGTATAATGGTCGATGTATGATGAACGATGGATGACGAACGATGTATGGTGGACGATGTATGATGTACGATATATGATGTACGATGTATGATGGACGTTGTATGATGCATGACGTACGTTATATGATGTATGATGTATGATGGTCGATGCATGTTGAACGATATATGATGGACGATGTATGGTGAACGATGTATGATTAACGATGTATGATGAACGATGTAAGTTGAACGATGTATGATGAACGATGTGTGATTAATGATGTATGATGTGCGATGTATGATGAACTATGTATGACGAACAATGTATGATGAACGAAGAATGATGATCGATGTATGATGGACGATGTATGATGAACGATGTATGATGGACGATGTATGATGCACGACGTAAGATGAACGATGCATGATGAACTTTGTACGATGTATGAAGTATGATGTATGATGTACGATGTATGATGAACAATGTATGATGAACGAAGTATGATGAACGATGCATGATGTACGATATATGATGAACAATGTGTGATGAACGATGTATGATGAACGATGTTTGATGAACGATGTGGGATGAACGATGTATGATGTAACATGTATGATTTTAGATGTATGATGTGTTATGTACGTTGTATGATGAACGATGTATGATGTATCATGTATGATTCGTGATGTATGATGTGTGATGTACTATATATGTTGAACGATGTATGATGACCAATGTATGATGGACGATGAACGGTGTATGACATTTGATTTAAGATGAACGATGTATGAAGAACGATGTATGATGAACGATGTATAATGATCGATGTATGATGGGCGATGTATGATGTACGAAATATGATGGACGATGTATGATGTACGATGTATGATGTACGATGTATGATGCACGTTGAATGATGCATGACGTATGATGTATGATGTATGATGTATGATTGATGATGTATACTGCACGATGTATGCTGAACGATGAATGATGAACGAAGTATGATGAAAGATCTATGTTGAACGATGTATGATGTAGGATGCATGATGAACGTTGTATGATGCATGAGGTATGATGTATGATGAATGATGTATGTTGGACGATGTATGTTGAACGATGTATGATGAACGCTGTATGGTGAACGATCTATGATTAACGATGTATGATGAACGATGTATGATGTACGATGTATAATGTATGACGAGCGATGTATTATGAACGATGTATGATGAACGATGTATGACGAACGATGTATGCTGAACGATGTATGATGAACGAAGTCTAATGAACGATCTATGTCGAACGAAGTATGGTGAACGATGTATGACGGACGATTTATCATGGGCGATGAATGATGAACGATGTATGATGCATCAATTATGATTAGTGATGTATGATGTGTGATGTACGATGTATAATGAACGACGTACGATGAACGATCTGTGACGACCAACTGCAACGCGATCGATGATGAACGCTGCTATGATGAAATGAACGACGCGCAAATGACGTGGAGCGACGACTGGAGCGCAGTGGAGCATGGAACGATCACGTCGAGTCATGCGATGATGACGCGATGACGACGACGATCATGGACGATGAACGATGAACGTGTACGACGAGAGAATCACCCGCCTGACGATGTACGTTGAACGACGCCGAAGTACATGGACCTACTGAACAATGAAGTTGTTAAACGTATGATGACGATGAACGATGGATGACTTATGATGTATGATTTATGATGTATGAAGTATGGTGTATGATGTTTCATGTATGATTTGTGATGAATGATGTATGATGTGTGATGTATGATGTATGATGTGTGATGTATGATGCATGATATATGATGTATGATGTATTTTGTACGATGTATGATGGGCGATGTATGTTGAACGATGTATGATGAACGATGTATGATGAACGGTGTATGATGAACGATGTATAATGGTCGATGTATGATGAACGATGAATGACGACCGATGTATGGTGGACGATGTATGATGTACGATGAATGATGTACGATGTATGACGGACGTTGTATGATGCATGACGTATGATGTATGATGTATGATGTATGATGGACGATGCATGTTGAACGATATATGATGGACGATGTATGGTGAACGATGTATGATTAACGATGTATGATTAACGATGTATGATGAACGATGTATGATGAACGATGTATGATGAACGATGCATGATGAACGATATATGATGATCGATGTATGATATACCATGTTTGATTTTTGAAGTACGATGTGTGATGTACGATGTATAATGAACGATGTATGATGAACGATGTATGACGACCAATGTAAGATGGACGATGAACGGTGTATGATCTATGATGTATGAAGAAACGATGTATGATCAACGGTATACGATGAACGAAGTATGATGAACGATGCATGATGTATGATGAACGATGTATTATAAACGATGTATGATGAAAAATGTATGATGAACGTAGTATGATGAACGATCTATGTTGAACGATGTATGATGTACCATGTCTGACGGACGATGTATCATGGTCGACGAATGATGTACGATGTATGATGGACGGTGTATGATGTTCGATGTATGATGTACGATGAACGATGTATGATGAGGGATGTACGACGAACAATGAATGTTGAACGATGTATGATACATAACGCATGATGTATGATGAATAATGTATGATGTATGATGTGTGATGTATGATGTATGATGTATGATGTATGATGTATGATGCATGATATATGATGTATGATGTATGTTGTACGATGTATGATGGACGATGTATGTTGAACGATGTATGATGAACGATGTATGATGAATGATGAATGATGAACGATGTATAATGGTCGATGTATGATGAACGATGGATGATGAACGATGTATGGTGGACGATGTATGATGTACGATGTATGATGTACGATGTATGATGGACGTTGTATGATGCATGACGTACGTTGTATGATGTATGATGTATGATGGACGATGCATGTTGAACGATTTATGATGGACGATGTATGGTGAACGATGTATGATTAACGCTGTATGATGAACGATGTATGATGAACGATGTATGATGAACGATGCATGATGAACGATGTATGATGAACGATGTATGATGACTAATGTATGATGAACGATGAACGGTGTATTACTAATGACTTAAGATGAACGATGTATGATGAACGATGTATGATGAACGATGTATAATGATCGATGTATGATGAACTATATATGATGAACGATGTCTGATGAACGATGTATGATGAACGATGTATGATGAACGATGTATGATACATAACGCATGATGTATGATGAATGATGTATGATGTATGATGTGTGATGTATGATGTATGATGTATGATGTATGATGTATGATGCATGATATATGATGTATGATGTATGTTGTACGATGTATGATGGACGATGTATGTTGAACGATGTATGATGAACGATGTATGATGAATGATGAATGATGAACGATGTATAATGGTCGATGTATGATGAACGATGGATGATGAACGATGTATGGTGGACGATGTATGATGTACGATGTATGATGTACGATGTATGATGGACGTTGTATGATGCATGACGTACGTTATATGATGTATGATGTATGATGGTCGATGCATGTTGAACGATATATGATGGACGATGTATGGTGAACGATGTATGATTAACGATGTATGATGAACGATGTAAGTTGAACGATGTATGATGAACGATGTATGATTAATGATGTATGATGTGCGATGTATGATGAACTATGTATGACGAACAATGTATGATGAACGAAGAATGATGATCGATGTATGATGGACGATGTATGATGAACGATGTATGATGGACGATGTATGATGCACGACGTAAGATGAACGATGCATGATGAACTTTGTACGATGTATGAAGTATGATGTATGATGTACGATGTATGATGAACAATGTATGATGAACGAAGTATGATGAACGATGCATGATGTACGATATATGATGAACAATGTATGATGAACGATGTATGATGAACGATGTTTGATGAACGATGTGGGATGAACGATGTATGATGTAACATGTATGATTTTAGATGTATGATGTGTTATGTACGTTGTATGATGAACGATGTATGATGTATCATGTATGATTCGTGATGTATGATGTGTGATGTACTATATATGTTGAACGATGTATGATGACCAATGTATGATGAACGATGAACGGTGTATGACATTTGATTTAAGATGAACGATGTATGAAGAACGATGTATGATGAACGATGTACATTACCCATGACCATGGGCGATGACCATGTACGAACAGCAGTGGCGTTATGCGAGCGAGGCGACTATGAACATGTGACGTTATGAGAATCAGATGCAGAGCGTCTGAACGATGCGATGCGATCATGCAGAAGCCGATGAACTGGCGCACGATGATTGATGAGTGAGCATCGCGCAAGCTGGCGACGAAATGCTGAATGATGACGACCAGATTACTGGAAGATCTACGTTGAACGACGACGTGACCATGCATAACGCTCTGCGACGTCCGAAAACGCATGCGAATGCATATGTATGATGAATGATGTATGTTGACGATGATGCTGAACTATGTACGATTATCGCTATGGTGGCGATCACGATTATGATGCATGGATGAAAAGTGATGCAGAGCGTGAGGCAGACTGCACGATGAACATGTGACGAGGCGAACAGAATTATGAATGATGTACGATGACCATGATGACGAAACCATGATGACGATGTATGATGAACGAAGTGATGGATGATTTACGTACCGAATGAAGACGGAACGATGTATGACGGATGATTTATCATGGGCGATGACGATGAACGATGCATGATGATCAATCAGTGATGCGACATGCATGCGCGATGTACCGATGTACAACGACGATGTATGATGAACGATCTGCGATGATCAATGATGACGGTAACGACGAAGGGGTTATCGTTAACGACTGATGCTGCGACGATGCACGATGAGCGCGTACGATGGACGAAGTATGACCGCAGCGTTTTATGTCGAACGACGCCACGATGACGATGACATCACTGCACGATGTAAAACTACGCTGGTATGTGTGAATGTGTATGATGTTCGTTGTATGATGTACGTTGAACGATGTATGAAGAAGGATGTACGACGAACAACGAATGTTTAACGATACATGACGAACGATGAACGATGGATGACTTATGATGTATGATTTATGATGTATGAAGTATGGTGTATGATGTTTCATGTATGATTTGTGATGAATGATGTATGATGTGTGATGTATGATGTATGATGTGTGATGTGTGATGCATGATATATGATGTATGATGTATTTTGTACGATGTATGATGGGCGATGTATGTTGAACGATGTATGATGAACGATGTATGATGAACGGTGTATGATGAACGATGTATAATGGTCGATGTATGATGAACGATGGATGACGACCGATGTATGGTGGACGATGTATGATGTACGATGAATGATGTACGATGTATGACGGACGTTGTATGATGCATGACGTATGATGTATGATGTATGATGTATGATGGACGATGTATGTTGAACGATATATGATGAAGGATGTACGGTGAACGATGTATGATTAACGATGTATGATTAACGAAGTATGATGAACGATGTATGATGAACGATGCATGATGAACGAGGTATGATGATCGATGTATGATATATCATGTATGATATTTGAAGTACGATGTGTGGTGTACGATGTATAATGAACGATGTATGATGAACGATGTATGACGACCAATGTATGATGGACGATGAATGATCTATGATGTATGATGAACGATGTATGATCAACGGCATACGATGTACGAAGTATGATGAACGATGTATGATGTATGATGAACGATGTATTATAAACGATGTATGATGAACGAAGTATGATGAACGAAGTATGATGAACGATCTATGTTGATCGATGTATGATGTACGATGTCTGACGGACGATGTATCATGGTCGATGCATGATGAACGATGTATGATGGACGGTGTATGATGTTCTATATATGATGTACGTTGAACGATGTATGATGAGGGATGTACGACGAACAATGAATGTTGAACGATACATGACGAACGATGAACAATGTATGACTTATGATTTATGATTTATGATGTATGAAGTATGGTGTATGATGTATGATGTACGATGTATGATGTATGATGGACGATGTAAGTTGAACGATGTATGATGAACGATGTATGATGCATGACGTATGATGTGCGAATTATGATGAACGATGTATGATGAACAATGTATGATGAACGAAGTATGATGAACGATATATGATGAACGATGTATGATGAACGATGTATGATGTACGATGTATGATGCACGACGTAAGATGAACGATGTATGATGAACGTTGTATGATGTATGAAGTATGATATATGATGTATGATGTATGACGTATGATGTATGATGGATGATGTATGATGTATGATGTATGATGTATGATGTACGATGTATGAATTATGATGTATGATGTACGATGTGCGATGTATGATGGACGATGTATGACGAACGATGTATGATATATAACGCATGATGTATGATGAATGAAGTATGATGCATGATGTGTGATGTGTGATGTGTGATGTATGGTGTATGATGCATGATACATGATGTATGATGTATGTTGTACGATGTATGATGGACGACGTATGTTGAACGATGTATGATGAACGATGTATGATATATAACGCATGATGTATGATGAATGAAGTATGATGCATGATTTGTGATGTGTGATGTATGATGTATGGTGTATGATGCATGATACATGATGTATGATGTATGTTGTACGATGTATGATGGACGACGTATGTTGAACGATGTATGATGAACGACGTATGATGAACGATGTATGATGACGATCTGTGATTTACGAAGTATGGTCTATGATGTATGATGTGTGACAAGAGATGCATGATGTATGAAGTATGATGTATCATGTATCATGTGTGATGAATGATGTATGATGTATTATGTATGATGTTTGAGGTATTATGTATGATGAACGGTGTATGATGTATGAATTATAATGTATGATGTATGATGTATGGTTTATGATGTAGTATGATGTATGAATTATAATGTATGATGTATGATGTATGGTTTATGATGTATGATGTATGATGAACGATATATTATGAAAAATGTATGATGAACGATGTATGATGGACGATGTATGATGAACGACGTATGATGATCGATGTATGATGAACCATGAATGATGACCGATTTATTATGTACGATGTATGACGACCGATGTATGATGACCGATGTATCATGAACGATGTACGATATATAAAGTATGATGCTTGATTTATGATGTATGATGTATGATGTATGATATATGATTTATGAGGTATGATGTATGTTGTATGATGAACGATGAACGATGTATGATGTATGATGTATGATTTATGACGTATGATGTATGACGTATGATGAACGATGTATGATGAACGTGTATGATGAACGATTTACGATGAGCGATGTATGATGGACGATGTATGATGAACAATATTTGATGTACGATGTATGATGAACAATGTATGACAACCGAAATATGATGACCGATGTACGATGTATGATGTATGGCGTATTATTTATGATGTGTGATATATGATGTTTGATGTATGAGGTATGACGTATGACGTATGATGAACGATGAATAATGAACGAAGTATGACGAACGATGTGTGATGAACGAAGTATGGTGAACGATTATTGATAAACGATGTATGATGATCGATGTATGATGAACGATGTATGATGAACGATGTATGATGAACGACGTTTGATTGACGACATGTGATGGTGGATGTATGATGAGCGATGGACGATTTATGATGTATGATGTTTGATGTATGCAGTATGTTGCACGATGTACGGTGTATGATGTATGATGTATGATTAACGACGTAAGATGACGACGTATGATGAACGACGTTTGATTGACGACATGTGACGTTCGATGTATGATGAGCGATGGACTATTTATGATGTATGATGTATGATGTATTCTGTATGTTGCACGATGTATGATGCATGATGTATAATGTATGATGTGTGATGTATGATGTATGTTGAACGATGTGTTATGACCGATGTAAGTTGAACGATGTATGTTGAGCGATGTATGATGTATGATGTACGATGCATGATACATGATGCATGATGCATGATGTTTGATGTATGATATATGATGTATGATGAAAGATGAAAGTTCAACTTAGTGATATGTATGATGTATGATTTATGATGTATGACATATGAAGAACAATGTATGATATATGATGTATGATGTATGATGTATGATGATCGATATATGATGAACGATGTATGATGAACGAAGTATGATGAACGACGTATGATGAACGATGTATGATGACGATCTGTGATTTACGAAGTATGGTCTATGATGTATGATGTGTGACAAGAGATGCATGATGTATGAAGTATGATGTATCATGTATCATGTGTGATGAATGATGTATGATGTATTATGTATGATGTTTGAGGAATTATGTATGATGAACGGTGTATGATGTATGAATTATAATGTCTGCTGTATGATGCATGATTCATGATGACCGATGTATGGTGAACGATGAACGATTAATGATGTATGATGAATGATGTATGATGTATGATTTATGATGTATGATGTATGATATATGATGTATGATGTATGATGTATGAAGAACGATGGACGATGTTTGATGTATGAGGTGTGATGTATGATGTTTGATGTATGATGTATGATGTATGATGTAAGAAGTATGATGAATGATGTATGATGTATAATGAACGATATTTACGACGATGTATGATGAACGATGTATGATGAACGATGTATGATGCGGATGAAGATGATGAACGATGTACGATGTATGATACGATGTACGATTTATGATGTATGATGTAAGATGTATGATGTATGATGTATGATGTATGATGTATGATGTATGATGTATGATGTATGAAGAAGGATGGACGATGTATGATGTATGATAAACGATGCTTGACGAACGATGTATGATGAACGATGTATGAAGAATGATGTATGATGAACGATGTATGATTAACGACGTATGATGAACGACGTATGACGAACGATATTTATTGAACGATATATGATGATCGATGTATGATGAACGATGTATGATGAGGGACGAATAATGAACGGTGTATGACAACCGATGACCGATGTATGGTGAACGATGACGATATATGATTTATAATGTATGATTTATGATGTATGATGTAAGATGTATGATGTATTATGTATGATGTGTGATGTATGATGTATGATGTATGATGTATGATGTATGAAGTATGATGTATCATGTATGATGAATGATGTGTGATGTATGATGTATGATGAACAGTGAACGATGTATGATGTATGAAGTATCATGTTTGATGTATGATGTATGATGTATGATCAACGATGTTAGACGGACGATGTGTGATGGACGATATATCATGAACGATGTATGATGAACGATGTATGATGAACGATGTATGATGAACGAAATATGATGATCGATGTATGATGAACGAAGTAAGATGAACGATGTACGATGGACGATGTATGATGTATGATGTATGATTTATGATGTATGATGTATGACGTATGATGTATGATGTATGATGTATGTTGTATGATGTATGATGTATGATGTATGACGTATGATATATGATGAACGATGTATGATGAACGATGTATGATGAAAGACGTATGATGGACCATGTATGATGAACGATGTATGATGATCGTTGTAAGATGATCCATGTATGATGAATGATGTACTATGAACTGTGTATGACGACCGATGTATGATGACTGATTATAGATGAACGATGATTTACGTATGATGTGTGATTTATGATGTATGTTGTATGATGTATGACCTATGACGTTTGAAGTATGATATATGGTGTATGTAGTATGATATATGGTGTATGATGTATGATGTATGATATATAATGGACGATGTATGATGGACGATGAATGACGGACGATATATGATGAACGATGTAAGTTGAGCGATGTATGACGATGGATGTATGATAAATGATGTATGGTATATGATGTAGGATGTATGCTGAACGACGCATGAGGAAGATGTATGATGGACGATGTATGATGAACGATATATGTTGATAGATTTATGATGAACGATGTATGACAACCGATGACCGATGTATGGTGAACGATGCACGATATATAATGTATGATGTATGATTTATGATGTATGATGTATGATGAACGATGTATGATGAATGACGTATAATGAACGATGTTTGATGAACGATATGTGACGACCAATGTATGATGACCGATGTATGATGAACGATGTACGATATATGATGTATGATGTATGATATTTGATGTATGAATTATGATGTAACATGTATGGTGTATGACCTGTGATGTGTGATGTATGATGAACGATGAACGATGTATGATGTATGAAGTATCATGTATGATGTATGATGTATGACGTATGATGAACGATGTTTGACGAGCGATGTACGATGGACGGTATATGATGAACGATGTATGATGAACGATGTATGATGAACGATGTATGATGAAGGAAATATGATGATCTATTTAAGACGAACAATGTATGATGAACGATGTTTGATGAACGATGTATGATGAAATGCATAAGATGTAAGACTTATGATGAACGATGTATTATGAACGAAGTATGATGAACGATGTATGATGAACGATGTATGATATCTGACCTATGATGTATGATGTATGGTGTTTGATGCATGATGAACGATGTATAATGAACAATGAAATATGAACGATGTATGATGTAAGAAGTATGATGCATGTCGCATGATGTATGGTGCATGATGTTTGATGTAAGGCGTATGAATATCGTTGTGTGAAGAACGACGTGTGATGAACGATGTATGATGAACGATGTATGGTGAACAACGTATTATGAACGATGTATGATGAACGATGAATGATGAACGATGTATGATGAACGATGAATGATCAACGATGTATGATGAACGATGAAATATGGACGATGTAAGATGTAAGAGATATGATGCATGTCGCATGATGTATGATGCATGATATTTGATGTAAGATATATGAATATCGATGTGTGATGAGCGATGTGTGATGAACGATGTATGATGAACGATATATGGTGAACCATGTATTATGAACGATATATGATGAAAGATGTATGATGAACGATGTATGATAAACGATGTATGATGAACGATGTATGATGAACGACGTATGATGGACGATGTATTATGAACGATGTATGATGAACGAAGTATGATGAACGATGTGTGATTTATGACGAATGGTGTATGATGTACGATGTATGATGAACGATGTATGATGAGCGATGTATGATGAACGACGTATTATGAACGATGTATGATGAACGATGTATGACGAACGATGTATGATGAACGATGTATGATGAACAATGTATGATGTATGATTTATTATGTGTGCTGAACGAGGTATGATGAACGAAGTATGATGAACGATGTATGATGAACGATGTATGATGTCTGACCTATGATGTATGATGTATGATGTTTGATGCATGATGATCGATGTATAATGACCTATGAAGTATGAACGATGTGTGATGTAAGAAGTATGATGCATGACGCTTGATGTAAGATGCATGATGTTTGATGTATGACGTATGATGATCGATGTGTGATGTACGATGTGTGATGAACGATGTATGATGGACGGTGTATGCTGAACGATGTATGTTGAACGATGTATGATGAAAGATGTATGATGAACGATGTATGATGAACGATGTATGATTAACGGTGTATGATGAACGTTGTATGATGATCGACGTATGATGAACGATGTATGATGAACGATGTATGATGGACGATGAACGATGTATGATTTATGATGTACGATGGACGATGTATGATTAACGATGTATGATGAACGATGTATGATGAACGATGTATGACGAATAATGTATGATGGATGACGTATGATGTATGCTGAACGATGTATGATGAACGATGTATGATGAACGATGTATGATGAACGATTTATGAGGGGAGATGTATGACGAACGATGTATCATGATCGATGAATATTGAACGATGTATGATGAACGATGTATGATGAACGACGTATGATGAACGACGTTTGATGAACGATGTATGGTGATCGATGTATGGTGAACGCTGTATGATGAGCGACGAATGATGAACGATGTATGATGAGCGATGTATGTTCAACGTTTTATGTTGAACTATGTATGATGAACGATGTATGAAGATGGATGTATGAAGAACGATGAATGATGAACGACGTATGATGAACGACGTCTGCTGAGCGATGTCTTATGAACGGTGTATGATGTACGATTTATGATGTCCGATGTTTGATGTATGATGTATGATACATGATATATGATGTATGATGTATGTCGTATGATGGACGATGTATAATGAACGATGTATGGTGGACAATGTATGATGAACGATGTATGATGAACGATGTATGATGAACGAAGTATGATGAACGATTTATGACGAACGATGTATGATGAACGATGTATGATGAACGATGTATGATGAACAATGTATGATGTATGATGTATGATGTATGCTGAACGTTTAATCATGAACGATGTATGATGACCGATATATGACGAACGTCCTATGAGGGGCGATGTATGACGAACGTTGTAGGATGGACCATGTCTGATGTCAGAAACATGATGTATGATGTATCATGTTTGATGTACGAAGTATGATGAACGATGTATGATGAACGATGTATGATGGACGATGATCGATGTATGATTTAAGATGAACGATGTATGATGAACGAAGTGTGATGAAAGATTAATGATGAACTATGAATGATGAACGATGTATGATGACTGATGAACGATGTATGATGATCGATGTAAGACGAACGACGTATGATGAACGATGTATGATGAACGGTGAATGATGGACGATGAGTGATATATGATGTTCGATGCACGATGTATGATGAACGATGTATGATGGACGATGTATTATGAACGAAGTATGATGAACGATGTATGATGAACGATGTATGATATCTGACCTATGATGTATGATGTATGGTGTTTTATGCATGATGAACGATGTATAATGAACTATGAAATATGAACGATGTATGATGTAAGAAGTATGATGCATGACGCATGATGTATGATGCATGACGTTTGATGTATAACGTATGAAGATCGATGTGTAATGAACGATGTGTGATGAATGATGTATGATGAACGATGTATGATGAACATTGTATGATGAAGGATGTATGGTGAACGATGAATGGTTAACGAACTATGATGAACGATCTATGATGAACGATGTATGATGAACGATGTATGATGAACGATGTATGATGAACGATGTATGATGAACGATGTATGATGAACGATGTATGGTGTATGATGTATGATGTATGATGAACGATGTATGATGAACGATGTATTATGAACGATGTATGATGAACGATGTATGATGAACGTTGTATGGTGAGCGATGTATGATGAACGGTGTATGTTGTACGATGTATGATGTACGATGTATGAAGTGTGATGTATGAGGGGCGATGTAAGACGAACGATGTATGATGAACGATGAATGTTGAACGATGTATGGTGAACGATGTATGGTGAACGTTGTATGATGAACGATGTATGATGTCTGACTTATGATGTATGATGTATCATGTATGACGTATGATGTATGGTGCATAATGTACGAAGTATGATGAACGATGTATGGTGAACCATGTATGATGGACGATGAGTGATTTATGATGAACGATGGACGACGTATGATGAATGATGTATGATGAACGATGTATGATGTATGATGTATGATGCACGATGTATGATGATGGATGAATGATGACCAATTTATTATGAACAATGTTTGATCAACGATGTATGACGTATGATGTATGATGTATGACGTATGATTTATGATGTATGATGAACGATGAATGATGGACGATGTATGATGTATGAAGTATAATATATGTTGTATGATGTATGGTGTATGATGTAAGGTGTATGATGTATGATGTGTGATGTATGATGTATGGTGTATGATGTATAATGAACCATGTTTGACGAACGATATATGATGAACGATGTATGATGGACGATGTATGATGAATGACGTATAATGTATGACGTATGATGTATGATGTATTGTGTATGATGTATTATGTACGATGTATGATGTATGAAGTATGATATATGTTGTATGATGTATGGTGTATGGTGTATGATGTATGACAAACGATGTATGATGAACGACGTATGATGAACGACGTTTGATGAACGATATATGGTGATCGATGTATGATGAACGATGTATGATGAGCGACGAATGATGAACGATGTATGATGAGCGATGTATAATGAACGATGTATGACGAACGATGTATGAGGAACGATGTATGACGAATAATATATGATGTATGACGTATGATGTATGCTGAACGATGTATGATGAACGATGTATGATGAGCGATGTATGATGAACGTTTTATGAGGGGAGATGTATGACGAACGATGTATCATGAACGATGAATATTGAACGATGTATGATGAACGATGTATGATGAACGACGTATGATGAACGACGTTTGATGAACAATGTATTATGAACGATATATGATGAAAGATGAATGATGAACGATGTATGATAAACGATGTATGATGAACGATGTATGATGAACGATGTATGATGAACGATGTATGATGGACGATGTATTATGAACGAAGTATGATGAACGATGTATGATGAACGATGTATGATATCTGACCTATGATGTATGATGTATGGTGTTTTATGCATGATGAACGATGTATAATGAACTATGAAATATGAACGATGTATGATGTAAGAAGTATGATGCATGACGCATGATGTATGATGCATGACGTTTGATGTATAACGTATGAAGATCGATGTGTAATGAACGATGTGTGATGAATGATGTATGATGAACGATGTATTATGAACATTGTATGATGAAGGATGTATGGTGACCGATGAATGGTTAACGAAGTATGATGAACGTTCTATGATGAACGATGTATGATGAACAATGTATGATGAACGATGTATGATGAACGATGTATGATGAACGATGTATGATGAACGATGTATGGTGTATGATGTATGATGTATGATGAACGATGTATGATGGACGATGTATTATGAACGATGTATGATGAACGATGTATGATGAACGTTGTATGGTGAGCGATGTATGATGAACGGTGTATGTTGTACGATGTATGATGTACGATGTATGAAGTATGATGTATGAGGGGCGATGTAAGACGAACGATGTATGATGAACGATGAATGTTGAACGATGTATGGTGAACCATGTATGGTGAACGTTGTATGATGAACGATGTATGATGTCTGACTTATGATGTATGATGTATCGTGTATGACGTATGATGTATGGTGCATAATGTACGAAGTATGATGAACGATGTATGGTGAACCATGTATGATGGACGATGAGTGATTTATGATGAACGATGGACGACGTATGATGAATGATGTATGATGAACGATGTATGATGAACGATATATGATGAACGATGTATGATGATGGATGAATGATGACCAATTTATTATGAACAATGTTTGATCAACGATGTATGACGTATGATGTATGATGTATGACGTATGATTTATGATGTATGATGAACGATGAATGATGGACGATGTATGATGTATGAAGTATAATATATGTTGTATGATGTATGGTGTATGATGTAAGGTGTATGATGTATGATGTGTGATGTATGATGTATGGTGTATGATGTATAATGAACCATGTTTGACGAACGATATATGATGAACGATGTATGATGGACGATGTATGATGAATGACGTATAATGTATGACGTATGATGTATGATGTATTGTGTATGATGTATTATGTACGATGTATGATGTATGAAGTATGATATATGTTGTATGATGTATGGTGTATGGTGTATGATGTATGACAAACGATGTATGATGAACGACGTATGATGAACGACGTTTGATGAACGATATATGGTGATCGATGTATGATGAACGATGTATGATGAGCGACGAATGATGAACGATGTATGATGAGCGATGTATAATGAACGATGTATGACGAACGATGTATGAGGAACGATGTATGACGAATAATATATGATGTATGACGTATGATGTATGCTGAACGATGTATGATGAACGATGTATGATGAGCGATGTATGATGAACGTTTTATGAGGGGAGATGTATGACGAACGATGTATCATGAACGATGAATATTGAACGATGTATGATGAACGATGTATGATGAACGACGTATGATGAACGACGTTTGATGAACAATGTATTATGAACGATATATGATGAAAGATGAATGATGAACGATGTATGATAAACGATGTATGATGAACGATGTATGATGAACGATGTATGATGGACGATGTATTATGAACGATGTATGATGAACGAAGTATGATGAACGATGTATGATGAACGATGTATGACGAACGATGTATGACGAACGATGTATGATGAACGATGTATGATGAACAATGTATGATGTATGATTTATGATGTGTGCTGAACGATGTATGATGAACGAAGTATGATGAACGATGTATGATGAACGATGTATGATGTCTGACTTATGATGTATGATGTATGATGTTTGATGCATGATTAACGATGTATAATGATCTATGAAGTATGAACGATGTGTGATGTAAGAAGCATGATGCATGACGCTTGATGTAAGATGCATGATGTTTGATGTATGACGTATGATGATCGATGTGTGATGTACGATGTGTGATGAACGATGTATGATGGACGATGTATGCTGAACGATGTATGTTGAACGATGTATGATGAACGATGTATGATGAACGATGTATGATGAACGATGTATGATGAACGATGTATGATGGACGTTGTATGATGATCGACGTATGATGAACGATGTATGATGAACGACGTATGATGAACGATGAACGATGTATGATTTATGATGTACGATGGACGATGTATGATTGACGATGTATGATGAACGATGTATGATGAACGATGTATGATGAAAGATGTATAATGAACGATGTATGATGAACGATGTATGATGAACGATGTATGATGAGCGATGTATGACGAAGGATGTATGATAAATGATGTATGGTATATGATGTAGGATGTAAGCTGAACGACGTATAAGGAAGATGTATGATGGACGATGTATGATGAACGGTATATGTTGATAGAATTATGATGAACGATGTATGAAAACCGATGACCGATGTATCATATACGATGAGCGATGTTTGACGAACGATGCATGATGATAGATGTATGAAGTATGATGTATGATGAACGATGTATGATGATGGATGTATGATGACCAATTTATTGTGAACGATGTTTGATCAACGATTATGACGTATGATGTATGATGTATGACGTATTATGTATGATGTATGATGTACGATATATGATGTATGATGTATGAACTATGATGTATGATGTATGATGTATGATACATGGTGCATGAAGTATGACGTATGATGAATGATGAACGATGAACGGTGAACGACGTATGACGTATGATGTATGATATATGATTAATGATGTATAATGTATGATGTATGATGTATGATTTATGATGTATGATGTACTATGAACGATGTATGATGAACGATGTATGATGAACGATGTATGATGAGCGATGTATGACGAACGAATTATGATGATCGATGCATGATGAACAATGTATGATGAGCGATGTTTGATGGACGATGAATGACGTATGATGTACGACGTATGATGTATGATGTATGATGAATGATGTATTATGAACGATGTATGATGTATGAAGTACAATATATGTTGTATGATGTAAGGTGAATGATGTATGATGTATGATTAACGATGTATGATGAACGATGAATTATGTATGAAGTATAAAATATGTTGTATGATGTATGGTGTATGATGTATGATGTATGACTAACGACGTATGATGAACGACGTATGACGAACGATATTTAATGAACGATATATGATGATCGATGTATGATGAACGATGTATGACGAGGGACGAATAATGTACGGTGTATGACAACCAATGACCGATGTATGGTGAACGATGACGATATATGACGTATAATGTATGATTTATGATGTATGACGTAAGATGTATGATGTATTATGTATGAAGTATGATGTATGATGTATGATGTATGATTTATGATGTATGATGTATGATATATGATGTATGATGTATGATGTATGAAGAACGATGGACGGTGTTTGATGTATGAGGTGGGATGTATGATGTTTGATGTATGATGTATGATGTATGATGTAAGATGTATGATGAATGATGTATGATATATAATGAACGATATTTGACGAACGATGTATGATGAACGATGTATGATGAACGATGTATGAAGGACGATTTATGATGAACGACGTATGATACACGATGTATGGTGAACGATGACTGATGAGCGGTGTATGTTGTACGATTTATGATTTTCGATGTATGGTGTATGATGTACGATATATGATCTATGTTGTATGATGTATGTCGTATGATGGACGATGTATAATGAATGATGTATGATGGACAATGTATGATGAACGAATTATGATGAATGATGTATGATGAACGATGTATGATGGACGATGTATGACGAACGATGTATGATGAACGATGTATGATGAACGATGCATGATGAGCAATGTTTGATGTATGATGTATGATGTATGCTGAACTGTGTATGTTGAACGATGTATGATGAACGATGTATGATGAACGTTTTATGAGGGGCGATGTATGACGAACGATGTATGGTGGACGATGAATGTTGCACGATGTATGATGAACGATGTGTAATGAGCGATGTATGATGAACGATGTATTATGAACGATGTATGGTGAACGATGTATGATGAACGATGTATGATGTCTCACTTATGATGTATGATCCATGATGTTTGATGTGTGACGTATGATGTTCGATGTGTGATGTACGAATTGTGATGAACGATGTATGATGGACGATGTATGTTGAACGATGTATGTTGAACTATGTATGATGAACGATTTATGATGAACGATGTATAATGAACGATGTATGACGGACCATGTCTGATGTCTGAAATATGTCGTATGATGTATCATGTTTGATGTACGATGGACGATGTATGATGAACGATGTACGATGTAAGAAGTATGATGCATGACGCATGAAGTATGATGCATGGTGTTTGATGTAAGACGTATGTTGATCGATGTGTGATGAGCGATCTGGTATGAACGATGTATGATGGACGATGTAGGTTGAAAGATGTATGTTGAACGATGTATGACAAACGATGTATGATGGACGTTGTATGCTGAACGATGTATGCTGAACGATGTATGATGAACTATGTATGATGAACGATGTATGATGAACGATGTATGATGGACGACGTATAATGGACGATTTATGATTAACGATGTATGATGTATGACTTATGATGTATGATGCATGACGTTTGATGTATGACGTATGATGATCGATGTGTGATGTACGAAGTGTGATGAGCGATGTATGATGGACGAGGTATGTTGAACGATGTATGTTGTACGATGTATGATGTACGATTTATGATGAACGATGTATGATGAACGATGTATGATGAACGATGGACGATGGACGATGCATGGTGAACGATGTATGATGATCGACGAATGATGAACGATGTATGACAACCGATGACAGATGTATGGTGAACGATGAACGATATATGATTTATGATGTATTATTTTCAGATGTATGATGTATGATGTATGATGTATGATGTATGATGTAGGTAGAACGATGGACAATGTATGATGTATGATGTATGATGAACGATGTTTGATGGACGATGTATGATGAACGATATATGATGAACGATATATGATGAACGATGTATGATGAACGATGTATGATGAACGATGTACGATGTACGATGTATGACGAAAGATGTATGATGTATGACGTATGATGTATGATGTATCATGTATGATGTTTGATGTATGATTAGCGATGTATGATGTATGGTGTATGATGAACGATGTATGATGAACGATGTAAGATGTACGATGTATGATGAACGATGTATGGTGAACGATGTATGATGAACGATGTATGATGAACGAAGTATGATGTACGATGTATATTGAACGATGTATGATGAACGATGTATGATGAACGATGTATGATGAACGATGTATGATGAACGATGTATGATGTACGATGTATGACGAACGATGTATGATGTATGACGTATGATGTATGATGTATCATGTATGATGTTTGATGTATGATTTGCGATGCATGATGTATGGTGTATGATGAACGATGTATGATGGACGATGTAAGATGAACGATGTATGATGAACGTTGTATGATGGACGATGTAGGATGAATGATCTATGATTAACGATGAATGATGTATTATGTATGAAGCATGATGCATGACGCATGATGCATGATGTTTGATGTATGATGTATGATATATAATGTACGATGAACGATGATCGTTGTATTATGTATGACGTATGATTACTGATGTATCATGTATGATTCACGGTGTAGGATGTATGATGTACGAAGTATGATGTATGATGGTCGATGTATGTGAACGATGTATGTTGAACGATGTATGATGAGCGATGTTTGATGAACGATGTATGAAGTACGATGTATGAGGAACAATGTATGATGAACGATGAATGATGGGCGATGTATGATGTACGATGTATGAAGAACGGTGTATGATTTACGATATATGATGAACGATGTATGATGAACGATGTATGATGAACTATGTATGATGAACGAAGTATGATGAACGATCTATGATGAAAGATGTATGATTAACGATGAATGATGAGCGATGTTTCTTGAACGATGAATGATGAAAGATGTATGATGGACGGTGTATGATGTTCGATGTATGATGTACGATGAACGGTGTATGAAGAGCCATGTTCGACGAACGATGAATGTTGAACGATCCATGACAAGCGATGAACGATATATGACATATGATGTATGATTTATGATGTATGGAGTGTGGTGCACGATGTATGATATACGATGTGTGATATATGACGTATAATGTATAATATATGATGTATGATGAATGACGTATGAAGTATGATGAATGATGTGTGATGTCTGATGTCTGATGTTCGATATATGATGAACGATGTATGATGAACGATGTATGATGAAAGATGTATGATGAATGATGAATGATGAACGATGTATGATGTACGATGTCTGATGTACGATATATGATGAACGATGTATGATGAACGATATATGATGAACGATGTATGATGAACGATCTATGATGTACGATGTATGACGAACTATGTATGGTGTATGACGTATGATGTATGATGTATCATGTATGGTGTTTGATGTATGATTTGCGATGAATGATGTATGGTGTATGATGAACGATGTATGATGAACGATGTAAGATGTACGATGTATGATGAACGTTGTATAATGAACGATGTACGATTTACGATATATGATGGACGATGTATGATGAACGATGTATGATGAACGATGTATGATGTACGAAGTATGATGAACGATCTATGTTGAAAGATGTATGATTAACGATGAATGATGAGCGATGTATCTAGAACGATGAATGATGAACGATGTATGATGGACGGTGTATGATGTTCGATGCATGATGTACGATGAACGATGTATGAAGAACCATCTACGACGAACCATGAATGTTGAACGATCCATGACGAACGATGAACGATATATGACATATGATGTATGATTTATGATGTATGCAGTGTGGTGTACGATGTATGATATTCGATGTGTGATGTATGACGTATGATGTATAATATATGATGTATGATGAATGACGTATGACGTATGATGTATGATGTGTGATGTCTGATGTCTGATGTACGATATATGATGAGCGATGTTTGATGAAAGATGTATGAAGGACGATGTATGATGAAAGATGTATGATGAACGATGTATGATGGGCGATATATGATGTACGATGTATGATGGACGATGTATGATTTACGATATATGATGAACGATGTATGATGAATGATGTATCATGAACGATGTATGATGAACGAAGTGTGATGAACGATCTATGTTGAAAGATGTATGATTGACGTTGAATGATGAGCGATGTATCTTGAACGATGAATGATGAACGATGTATGATGGACGGTGTATGATGTTCGATGTATGATAAACCATGAACGATGTATGAAGGCCATGTACGACGAACGATGAATGTTGAACGATCCATGACGAACGATGAACGATATATGACATATGATGTATGATATATGATGTATGGAGTATGGTGTACGATGTATGATATACGATGTATGATGTATGATGTATGATGTATAATATATGATGTATGATGTATGATGTATGACGTATGATGTATGTTGTATGATGTCTGATGTCTGATGTACGATATATGATGAACGATGTATGATGAACGATGTATGATGAACGAAGTATGATGTACGATGTATGATGTACGATGTATGATGAACGAAGTATGATGTACGATGTATGATGGACGATGTATGATGAACGATGTATGATGAACGATGTATGATGAACGATGTATCATGAACGATGTATGAAGAACGATGTATGTTGTACGATGTATGATGAACGATTTATGATGTATGACGTATGATGTATGATGTATCATGTATGATGTTTGATGTATGATTTGCGATGTATGATGTAGGGTGTATGATGAACGATGTATGATGGACGACGTAAGATGAACGATGTATGTTGAAAGATGTATGATTAACGATGAATGATGAGCGATGTATCTTGAACGATGAATGGTGAACGATGTATGATGGAAGGTGTATGATGTTCGATATATGATGTACGATGAACGATGTATGAATGGCCATGTACGACGAACGATGAATGTTGAACGATCCATGACGAACGATGAACGATATATGACATATGATGTATGATTCATGATGTATGGAGTATGGTGTACGATGTATGATATACGATGTATGATGTATGATGTATGATGTATAATATATGATGTATGATGAGTGATGTATAACGTATGATGTATGATGTATGATATCTGATGTCTGATGTACGATATATGATGAACGATGTATGATGAACGATGTATGATGAACGATGTATGATGAACGATGTATGATGAACGATGTATGATGAACGATGTATGATGAACGAAGTATGATGAACGATGTATTGTTTACAATGTATGATGAACAATGTATGATGAACGATGTATGATGTATCATGTATGATTTGTGATGCATGATGTGTGATGTACGATGTATGATGAACGATGTATGATGAACGATTTATGATGACCAATGTATGATGAACAATGAACTGTGAATGACTAGTGATGTATGTTGAACGATGTATGATGAACGATATATGATGAACGATGTATAATGGTCCATGTATGATGAAAGATGAATGATGAACTACGTATGATGGATGATGTATGATGTACGATGTATGATGTACGATGTATGATTACAATATATAATAAGCAATATATAATAAAACACATATAATGAACAATCTATGATAAACAAATATGATGAACGATCTATAATGAAAGATGTATAATTAACAATATATAATAAACAATCTCTATAATATACAATATACAAACAATGTATAATGTATAACATATGATGTATAACATATCATGTATAATATTTAGTGTATAATTTGCGATGTATAATGTATAATATATAATAAACAATATATAATGACAATACAGATAAACAATATTGTAGTAAACGTTGTATGATGTATGACGTATGATGTATGATGTACGACGTATGATGAACGATGTATTGTTTACAATGTATGATGAACGATGTATGATGAACGATGTATGATGTATCATGTATGATTTGTGATGCATGATGTGTGATGTACGATGTATGATGAACGATGTATGATGAACGATGTATGATGACCAATGTATGATGAACTATGAACTGTGTATGACTAGTGATGTATGTTGAACGATGTATGATGAACGATATATGATGAACGATGTATAATGGTCCATGTATGATGAAAGATGAATGATGAACTACGTATGATGTATGATGTATGATGTACGATGTATGATGGACGATGTATGATATACGATATATGATGAACGATGTATGATGAACGTTGTATGATGAACGATGTATGATGAACGAAGTATGATGAACGATCTATGTTGAAAGATGTATGATTAACGATGAATGATGTGCGATGTATCTTGAACGATGAATGATGAACGATGTATGATGGACGGTGTATGATATTCGATGTATGATGTACGATGAACGATGTATGAAGGGCCATGTACGAAGAACGATGGATGTTGAAAGATCCATGACGAACGATGAACGATATATCACATATGATGTATGATTTATGATGTATGGAGTATGGTATATGATGTATGATATACGATGTATGATGCATGTTGTATGATATATTATATATGATGTATGATGAATGATGTATAACGTATGAGGTATGATGTATGATGTCTGATGTCTGATGTAAGATGTATGATGAACGATGTATGATGAACGATGTATGATGAACGATGTATGATGGACGATGTATGATGAACGATGTATGATGTACGATGTATGATGGACGATGTATGATGGACGATGTATGATGAACGATGTATGATGAACGATGTATGATGGACGATGTATGATGTACGATGTATGATGTACGATGTATGATGCACGATGAATGATGAACGATCTATATTGAACGATGCATGATGAACGATGTATAACGGACAATGTATCACGAACGATGTATGATGAACGGTGTATGATGAACGATGTATGATTTACGATATATGATGAACGATGTATGATGAACGATGTAAGATGAACGATGTATGATGAACGAAGTATGATGAACGGTCTATGTTGATTGATGTATGATTAACGTTGAATGATGAGCGATGTATCTTGAACGATGAATGATGAACGATGTATGATGGGCGGTGTGTGATGTTCAATGTATGATATACGATGAACGGTGTATGAAGAGCCATGTACGACGAACGATGAATTTTGAACGATCCATGACAAACGATGAACGATATATGACATATGATGTATGATTTATGATGTATGGTGTGTGGTGTACGATGTATGATTTACGATTTATGATGTATGACGTATGATGTATAATATATGATGTATGACGAATGACGAATGACGTATGACGTATGATGTGTGATGTCTGATGTCTGATGTACGATATGTGATGAACGATGTATGATGGACGATGTATGATGAACGATGTATGATGAACGATATATGATGAACGATGTATTATGGACGATGTATGATGTACGATGTATGATGAACGATGTATGATGCACGATGAATGATGAACGATCTATATTGAACGATGCATGATGAACGATGTATGACGGACAATGTATCACGGACGATGTATGATGAACGGTGTATGATGAACGATGTATGATTTACGATATATGATGAACGATGTATGATAAACTATGTAAGATAAACGATGTATGATGAACGAAGTATGATGAACTGTCTATGTTGAAAAATGTATGATTAACGTTGAATGATGGGCGATGTATCTTGAACGGTGAATGATGAACGATGTATGATGGACGGTGTGTGATGTTCGATGTATGATATACGATGAACGGTGTATGAAGAGCCATGTACGACGAACGATGAATGTTGAACGATCCATGACAAACGATGAACGATATATGACATATGATGTATGATTTATGATGTATGGTGTGTGGTGTACGATGTATGATTTACGATGTATGATGTATGACGTATGATGTATAATATATGATGTATGATGAATGACGTATGACGTATGACGTATGATGTGTGATGTCTGATGTCTGATGTACGATATGTGATGAACGATGTATGATGAACGATGTGTGATGAACGATGTATGATGAACGATGTATGATGAACGAAATATGATGAACAATCTATGTTGAAACATGTATGTTTTACGATGAATGATGCGCGATGTATCTTGAACGATGAATGATGAACGATGTATGATGAACGATGTATGATGAACGATGTACGATGTACGATGTATGACGGAAGATGTATAATGTATGACGTATGATGTATGATGTCTCATGTATGATGTTTGATGTATGATTTGCGATGTATGATGTATGGTGTATGATGAACGATGTATGATGTACGATGTAAGATGTACGATGTATGATGAACGTTGTATGATGAACGATCTATCTTGAAAGACGTATGATTAACGATGAATGATGAGCGATGTATCTTGAACGATGAATGATGGACGATGAATGATGGACGGTGTATTATGTTCGATGTATGATGTACGATGAACGATGTATGAAAAACCATGTACGACGAACGATGAATGTTGAACGATCCATGATGGACGATGAACGATATTTGACATATGATGTATGATTTATGATGTACGGTGTTTGGTGTACGATATATGATATACGATGTATGATGTATGATGTATGACGTATAATATATGATGTCTGATGTCTGATGTACGATATATGATGAACGGTGTATGATCAACGATGTATGATGAACGATTTATGATGAACGATGTATGATGAACGATGTATGATGAACGAAGTGTGATGTACGACGTATGATGAAGGATGTATGATGAACGATGTATGATGAACGATGTATGATGAACGATGTATGATGAACGATGTATGATGAACGATGTATGTTGTACGATGTATGACGAACGATGTATGATGTATGACGTATGATGTATGTTGTATCATGTATGATGTTTGATGTATGATTTGCGATGTATGATGTATGGTGTATGATGAACGATGTATGATGGACGATGTAGGATGAACGATGTATGTTGGAAGATGTATGATTAACGATGAGTGATGAGCGATGTATCTTGAACGATGAATGATGAACGATGTATGATGGACGGTGTATGAAGTTCGATGTATGATAAACGATGAACGATGAATGAACGGCCATGTACGACGAACGATGAATGCTGAACGATCCATGACGAACGATGCACGATGTATGACATATGATGTATGATTTATGATGTATGGGGTATGGTGTACGATGTATGATATACGATGTATGATGTATGATGTATGATGTATAATATATGATGTGTGATGAATGATGTATGACGTATGATGTATGATGTATGATGTCTGATGTCTGATGTACGATATATGATGAACGATGTATGATGAACGATGTATGATGAACGATGTATGATGAACGATGTATGATGAACGATGTATGATGAACGATGTATGATGAACGATGTATGTTGTACGATGTATGACGAACGATGTATGATGTATGACGTATGATGTATGTTGTATCATGTATGATGTTTGATGTATGATTTGCGATGTATGATGTATGGTGTATGATGAACGATGTATGATGGACGATGTAGGATGAACGATGTATGTTGGAAGATGTATGATTAACGATGAGTGATGAGCGATGTATCTTGAACGATGAATGGTGAACGATGTATGATGGACGGTGTATGATGTTCGATATATGATGTACGATGAACGATGAATGAAGGGCCATGTACGACGAACGATGAATGTTGAACGATCCATGACGAACGATGAACGATATATGACATATGATGTATGATTCATGATGTATGGAGTATGGTGTACGATGTATGATATACGATGTATGATGTATGATGTATGATGTATAATATACGATGTATGATGAATGATGTATAACGTATGATGTATGATGTATGATATCTGATGTCTGATGTACGATATATGATGAGCGATATGTGATGAACGATGTATGATGAACGATGTATGATGTTTGATGTATGATTTGCGATGTATGATGTATGGTGTATGATGAACTGTATGATGAACGATGCAAGATGAACGATATATGATGAACGTTGTATGATGTATGACGTATGATGTATGATTTTCGACGTATGATGAACGATGTATTGTTTACAATGTTAGATGAACGATGTATGATGAACGATGTATGATGTATCATGTATGATTTGTGATGCATGGTGTGTGATGTACGATGTATGATGAACGATGTATGATGAACGATGTATGATTACCAATGTATGATGAACTATGAACTGTGTATGACATATGATGTATGATGAACGATGTATGATGAACGATATATGCTGAACGATGTAGAATGGTCCATGTATGATGAAAGATGAATGATGAACTATGTATGATGGATGAATTATGATGTACGATGTATGATGAACGCTGTATGATGCATGACGTATGATATATGATGTGCGATGTATGATGGACGATGTTTGTTGAACGATGTATGACGAACGATGTATGACGAACGATGTATGATGAGCGATGTAAGATTGACGGTGTAACATGAACGTTGTCTCATGTATGACGTATGATGTATGATGTTTGATGTATGATGTATGATGTACGATTTGCGACGTATGATGTATGGTGTATGATGTACGAAGCATGATGAACAGTGTAAGATGAACGATCCATGATGAACGATTTCTGATGTATGATGTATGAAGCATGATGCATGCTATATGACGCATGATGTTTGATGTATGATGTATTACGTATGATGTACTATGGACGATGAACGTTGTAAGATATAAGATGTATGATTTTTGAAGTATCATGTATGAATTACGATGTAAGATGTTTGATGTATGATGTATGATGTATGATGATCGATGTATGATGAACGATGTATGATGAACGATGAATGATGAACGATGTATAATGAACGATTTATGAGGTATAATGTATGCTGTATGATGTATTATGTATGATGAACGGTGTATGATGAACGATGTATGGTGTACGCTGTATGATGAACGATGTATGATGGCAGATGTATGATGCACGACGAACGGTGTAGGATTTATTATGTATGATGAACGATGTATGATGAACGATATATGATGAACGATATATGATGAACGATGTATGATGTATGATGTATGATGTATGATGAACGATGTATGATGGCAGATGTATGATGCACGACGAACGGTGTAGGATTTATTATGTATGATGAACGATGTATGATGGACGGTGTATGATGTTCGATATATGATGTACGATGAACGATGTATGAATGGCCATGTACGACGAACGATTAATGTTGTACGAACCATGACGAACGATGAACGATATATGACATATGATGTATGGTTCATGATGTAAGGAGTATGGTGTACGATGTATGATATACGATGTATGATGTATGATGTATGATGTATAATATATGATGTATGATGAATGATGTATAACGTATGATGTATGATGTATGATATCTGATGTCTGATGTACGATATATGATGAACGATGTATGATGAACGATGTATGATGAACGATGTATGATGAACGATGTATGATGAACGATGTACGATGTACGATGTATGACGAAAGATGTATGATGTATGACGTATGATGTATGATGTATCATGTATGATGTTTGATGTATGATTAGCGATGTATGATGTATGGTGTATGATGAACGATGTATGATGAACGATGTAAGATGTACGATGTATGATGAACGATGTATGGTGAACGATGTATGATGAACGATGTATGATGAACGAAGTATGATGTACGATGTATATTGAACGATGTATGATGAACGATGTATGATGAACGATGTATGATGAACGATGTATGATGAACGATGTATGATGTACGATGTATGAAGAACGATGTATGATGTATGACGTATGATGTATGATGTATCATGTATGATGTTTGATGTATGATTTGCGATGCATGATGTATGGTGTATGATGAACGATGTATGATGGACGATGTAAGATGAACGATGTATGATGAATGTTGTATGATGAACGAAGTAGGATGAATGATCTATGATTAACGATGAATGATGTATGATGTATGAAGCATGATGCATGACGCATGATGCATGATGTTTGATGTATGATGTATGATATATAATGTACGATGAACGATGATCGTTGTATTATGTATGACGTATGATTACTGATGTATCATGTATGATTCACGGTGTAGGATGTATGATGTACGAAGTGTGATGTATGATGGTCGATGTATGTGAACGATGTATGTTGAACGATGTATGATGAACGATGTTTGATGAACGATGTATGAAGGACGATGTATGATGAACGATGTATGATGAACGTTGAATGATGGGCGATGTATGATGTACGATGTATGATGAACGGTGTATGATTTACGATATATGATGAACGATGTATGATGAACGATGTATGATGAACTATGTATGATGAACGAAGTATGATGAACGATCTATGTTGGAAGATGTATGATTAACGATGAATGATGAGCGATGTACCTTGAACGATGAATGATGAAAGATGTATGATGGACGGTGTATGATGTTCGATGTATGACGTACGGTGAACGGTGTATGAAGAGCCATGTACGACGAACGATGAATGTTGAACGATCCATGACAAACGATGAACGATATATGACATATGATGTATGATTTATGATGTATGGAGTGTGGTGTACGATGTATGATATACGATGTATGATGTATGACGTATGATGTATAATATATGATGTATGATGAATGACGTATGACGTATGATGTATGATGTGTGATGTCTGATGTCTGATGTACGATATATGATGAACGATGTATGATGAACGATGTATGATGAACGATGTATGATGAATGATGAGTGATGAACGATGTATGATGTACGATGTCTGATGTACGATATATGATGAACGATGTATGATGAACGATGTATGATGAACGATGTATGATGAACGATATATGATGTACGATGTATGACGAACTATGTATGGTGTATGACGTATGATGTATGATGTATCATGTATGGTGTTTGATGTATGATTTGCGATGTATGATGTATGGTGTATGATGAACGATGTATGATGAACGATGTAAGATGTACGATGTGTGATGAACGTTGTATTATGAACGATGTATGATTTACGATATATGATGAACGATGTATGATGAACGATGTATGATGAACGATGTATGATGAACGAAGTATGATGAACGATCTATGTTGAAAGATGTATGATTAACGATGAATGATCAGCGATGTATCTAGAACGATGAATGATGAACGATGTATGATGGACGGTGTATGATGTTCGATGCATGATGTACGATGAACGATGTATGAAGAACCATGTACGACGAACCATGAATGTTGAACGATCCATGACGAACGATGAACGATATATGACATATGATGTATGATTTATGATGTATGGAGTATGGTGTACGATGTATGATATACGATGTATGATGTATGAATGCTGAGGAGATATATGAGCGATGATGAATGACGTATGACGTATGATGTATGATGTGTGATGTCTGATGTTTGATGTACGATGTATGAGGAACGATATATGATGGACGATGTATGATGGACGATGTATGATGAACGATGTATGATGGGCGATGTATGATGTACGATGTATGATGAACAATGTATGATATACGATATATGATGAACGATGTATGAAGAACGATGTATGATGAACGAAGTATGATGAGCGATCTATGTTGAAAGATGTATGATTAACGATGAATGATGAGCGATGCATCTTGAACGATGAATGATGAACGATGTATGATGGGCGGTGTATGATGTTCGATGTATTATGTACGATGAACGATGTATGTTGAATGATCCATGATGAATGATGAACGATATATGACATATGATGTATGATATATGATGTATGAGTATGGTGTACGATGTATGATATACGATGTATGATGTATGATGTATGAATGCATAAATATGATGTATGATGAATGATGTATGACGTATGATGTATGATCGACTATGTCTGATGTCTGATGGTGTGTCATATATGATGAACGATGTATGATGAACGAGGAAAACTTACGCTGAATGATATTATGTACGTATGTATGATGTACGATGTATGATGAATGAGTATGATGTACGATGTATGATGGTATGATGTATGATGAATGATGTATGATGAACGATGTATGATGAACGATGTATCATGAACGATGTATGAAGAACGATGTATGTTGTACGATGTATGATGAACGATTTATGATGTATGACGTATGATGTATGATGTATCATGTATGATGTTTGATGTATCATTTGCGATGTATGATGTAGGGTGTATGATGAACGATGTATGATGGACGACGTAAGATGAACGATGTATGTTGAAAGATGTATGATTAACGATGAATGATGAGCGATGTATCTTGAACGATGAATGGTGAACGATGTATGATGGACGGTGTATGATGTTCGATATATGATGTACGATGAACGATGTATGAATTGCCATGTACGACGAACGATGAATGTTGAACGATCCATGACGAACGATGAACGATATATGACATATGATGTATGATTCATGATGTATGGAGTATGATGTATGATGTATGATATGCGATGTATGATGTGTGATGTATAATGTATAATATATGATGAATGATGGATGATGTATGACGTATGATGTATGATATATGATGTCTGACGTCTGATGTACGATGTATGATGAATGATGTATGATGACGATGATAATGATGAACGATGTATGGATGAAAATGAAATGAAATGTGTACGAGTATGATGTATGATGATTGTTTACATGAAGACTGATGAAGATGATAAATTATGAACGATGCATGATGTATCATGTATGATTTGTGATGCATGATGTGTGATGTACGATGTATGATGGTAACGATGTATGATGGACGTATTTATGATGACCACGATGATGGACAACTGACTGTGAATGACTAGTGATGTATGTTGAACGATGTATGATGAATGATATATGATGAATGATGTATAATGGTCCATATATATGACATATGATGTATGATTCATGATGTATGGAGTATGGTGTACGATGTATGATATACGATGTATGATGTATGATGTATGATGTATAAAATACGATGTATGATGAATGATGTATAACGTATGATGTATGATGTATGATATCTGATGTCTGATGTACGATATATGATGAGCGATATGTGATGAACGATGTATGATGAACGATGTATGATGTTTGATGTATGATTTGCGATGTATGATGTATGGTGTATGATGAACGATGTATGATGAACGATGCAAGATGAACGATATATGATGAACGTTGTATGATGTATGACGTATGATGTATGATTTTCGACGTATGATGAACGATGTATTGTTTACAATGTTAGATGAACGATGTATGATGAACGATGTATGATGTATCATGTATGATTTGTGATGCATGGTGTGTGATGTACGATGTATGATAAACGATGTATGATGAACGATGTATGATTACCAATGTATGATGAACTATGAACTGTGTATGACATATGATGTATGATGAACGATGTATGATGAACGATATATGCTGAACGATGTAGAATGGTCCATGTATGATGAAAGATGAATGATGAACTATGTATGATGGATGATGTATGATGTACGATGTATGATGAACGCTGTATGATGCATGACGTATGATATATGATGTGCGATGTATGATGGACGATGTTTGTTGAACGATGTATGACGAACGATGTATGACGAACGATGTATGATGAGCGATGTAAGATTGACGGTGTAACATGAACGTTGTCTCATGTATGACGTATGATGTATGATGTTTGATGTATGATGTATGATGTACGATTTGCGACGTATGATGTATGGTGTATGATGTACGAAGCATGATGAACAGTGTAAGATGAACGATCCATGATGAACGATTTCTGATGTATGATGTATGAAGCATGATGCATGCTATATGACGCATGATGTTTGATGTATGATGTATTATGTATGATGTACTATGGACGATGAACGTTGTAAGATATAAGATGTATGATTTTTGAAGTATCATGTATGATATACGATGTAAGATGTTTGATGTATGATGTATGATGTATGATGATCGATGTATGATGAACGATGTATGATGAACGATGAATGATGAACGATGTATAATGAACGATTTATGAGGTATAATGTATGCTGTATGATGTATTATGTATGATGAACGGAGTATGATGAACGATGTATGGTGTACGCTGTATGATGAACGATGTATGATGGCAGATGTATGATGCACGACGAACGGTGTAGGATTTATTATGTATGATGAACGATGTATGATGAACGATATATGATGAAAGATATATGATGAACGATGTATGATGTATGATGTATGATGTATGATGAACGATGTATGATGGCAGATGTATGATGCACGACGAACGGTGTAGGATTTATTATGTATGATGAACGATGTATGATGGACGGTGTATGATGTTCGATATATGATGTACGATGAACGATGTATGAATGGCCATGTACGACGAACGATTAATGTTGTACGAACCATGACGAACGATGAACGATATATGACATATGATGTATGGTTCATGATGTAAGGAGTATGGTGTACGATGTATGATATACGATGTATGATGTATGATGTATGATGTATAATATATGATGTATGATGAATGATGTATAACGTATGATGTATGATGTATGATATCTGATGTCTGATGTACGATATATGATGAACGATGTATGATGAACGATGTATGATGAACGATGTATGATGAACGATGTATGATGAACGATGTACGATGTACGATGTATGACGAAAGATGTATGATGTATGACGTATGATGTATGATGTATCATGTATGATGTTTGATGTATGATTAGCGATGTATGATGTATGGTGTATGATGAACGATGTATGATGAACGATGTAAGATGTACGATGTATGATGAACGATGTATGGTGAACGATGTATGAAGAACGATGTATGATGAACGAAGTATGATGTACGATGTATATTGAACGATGTATGATGAACGATGTATGATGAACGATGTATGATGAACGATGTATGATGAACGATGTATGACGTACGATGTATGACGAACGATGTATGATGTATGACGTATGATGTATGATGTATCATGTATGATGTTTGATGTATGATTTGCGATGCATGATGTATGGTGTATGATGAACGATGTATGATGGACGATGTAAGATGAACGATGTATGATGAATGTTGTATGATGAACGAAGTAGGATGAATGATCTATGATTAACGATGAATGATGTATTATGTATGAAGCATGATGCATGACGCATGATGCATGATGTTTGATGTATGATGTATGATATATAATGTACGATGAACGATGATCGTTGTATTATGTATGACGTATGATTACTGATGTATCATGTATGATTCACGGTGTAGGATGTATGATGTACGAAGTGTGATGTATGATGGTCGATGTCTGTGAACGATGTATGTTGAACGATGTATGATGAACGATGTTTGATGAACGATGTATGAAGGACGATGTATGATGAACAATGTATGATGAACGTTGAATGATGGGCGATGTATGATGTACGATGTATGATGAACGGTGTATGATTTACGATATATGTTGAACGATGTATGATGAACGATGTATGATGAACTATGTATGATGAACGAAGTATGATGAACGATCTATGATGAAAGATGTATGATTAACGATGAATGATGAGCGATGTTTCTTGAACGATGAATGATGAAAGATGTATGATGGACGGTGTATGATGTTCGATGTATGATGTACGATGAACGGTGTATGAAGAGCCATGTTCGACGAACGATGAATGTTGAACGATCCATGACAAGCGATGAACGATATATGACATATGATGTATGATTTATGATGTATGGTGTGTGGTGCACGATGTATGATATACGATGTGTGATATATGACGTATGATGTATAATATATGATGTATGATGAATGACGTATGAAGTATGATGTATGATGTGTGATGTCTGATGTCTGATGTTCGATATATGATGAACGATGTATGATGAACGATGTATGATGAACGATGTATGATGAATGATGAATGATGAACGATGTATGATGTACGATGTCTGATGTACGATATATGATGAACGATGTATGATGAACGATGTATGATGAACGATGTATGATGAACGATCTATGATGTACGATGTATGACGAACTATGTATGGTGTATGACGTATGATGAATGATGTATCATGTATGGTGTTTGATGTATGATTTGCGATGTATGATGTATGGTGTATGATGAACGATGTATGATGAACGATGTAAGATGTACGATGTATGATGAACGTTGTATAATGAACGATGTACGATTTACGATATATGATGGACGATGTATGATGAACGATGTATGATGAACGATGTATGATGTACGAAGTATGATGAACGATCTATGTTGAAAGATGTATGATTAACGATGAATGATGAGCGATGTATCTAGAACGATGAATGATGAACGATGTATGATGGACGGTGTATGATGTTCGATGCATGATGTACGATGAACGATGTATGAAGAACCATCTACGACGAACCATGAATGTTGAACGATCCATGACGAACGATGAACGATATATGACATATGATGTATGATTTATGATGTATGCTGTGTGGTGTACGATGTATGATATACGATGTGTGATGTATGACGTATGATGTATAATATATGATGTATGATGAATGACGTATGACGTATGATGTATGATGTGTGATGTCTGATGTCTGATGTACGATATATGATGAGCGATGTTTGATGAAAGATGTATGAAGGACGATGTATAATGAAAGATGTATGATGAACGATGTATGATGGGCGATGTATGATGTACGATGTATGATGGACGATGTATGATTTACGATATATGATGAACGATGTATGATGAATGATGTATCATGAACGATGTATGATGAACGAAGTATGATGAACGATCTATGTTGAAAGATGTATGATTGACGTTGAATGATGAGCGATGTATCTTGAACGATGAATGATGAACGATGTATGATGGGCGGTGTATGATGTTCGATGTATGATAAACCATGAACGATGTATGAAGGCCATGTACGACGAACGATGAATGTTGAACGATCCATGACGAACGATGAACGATATATGACATATGATGTATGATATATGATGTATGGAGTATGGTGTACGATGTATGATATACGATGTATGATGTATGATGTATGATGTATAATATATGATGTATGATGAATGATGTATGACGTATGATGTATGTTGTATGATGTCTGATGTCTGATGTACGATATATGATGAACGATGTATGATGAACGATGTATGATGAACGAAGTATGATGTACGATGTATGATGTACGATGTATGATGAACGAAGTATGATGTACGATGTATGATGGACGATGTATGATGAACGATGTATGATGAACGATGTATGATGAACGATGTATCATGAACGATGTATGAAGAACGATGTATGTTGTACGATGTATGATGAACGATTTATGATGTATGACGTATGATGTATGATGTATCATGTATGATGTTTGATGTATGATTTGCGATGTATGATGTAGGGTGTATGATGAACGATGTATGATGGACGACGTAAGATGAACGATGTATGTTGAAAGATGTATGATTAACGATGAATGATGAGCGATGTATCTTGAACGATGAATGGTGAACGATGTATGATGGACGGTGTATGATGTTCGATATATGATGTACGATGAACGATGTATGAATTGCCATGTACGACGAACGATGAATGTTGAACGATCCATGACGAACGATGAACGATATATGACATATGATGTATGATTCATGATGTATGGAGTATGGTGTACGATGTATGATATACGATGTATGATGTATGATGTATGATGTATGATGTATAATATATGATGTATGATGAGTGATGTATAACGTATGATGTATGATGTATGATATCTGATGTCTGATGTACGATATATGATGAACGATGTATGATGAACGATGTATGATGAACGATGTATGATGAACGATGTATGATGAACGATGTATGATGAACGAAGTATGATGAACGATGTATTGTTTACAATGTATGATGAACGATGTATGATGAACGATGTATGATGTATCATGTATGATTTGTGATGCATGATGTGTGATGTACGATGTATGATGAACGATGTATGATGAACGATTTATGATGACCAATGTATGATGGACAATGAACTGTGAATGACTAGTGATGTATGTTGAACGATGTATGATGAACGATATATGATGAACGATGTATAATGGTCCATGTATGATGAAAGATGAATGATGAACTACGTATGATGGATGATGTATGATGTACGATGTATGATGAACGATGTATGATTTACGATATATGATGAGCGATGTATGATGAACGATGTATGATGAACGATGTATGATGAACGAAGTATGATGAACGATCTATGATGAAAGATGTATGATTAACGATATATGATGAACGATGTATGATGTACGATGTATGCCGAACGATGTATGATGTATGACGTATGATGTATGATGTATCATGTATGATGTTTGATGTATGATTTGCGATGTATGATGTATGATGTATGATGAACGATGTATGATGAACGATGCAGGATGAACGATGTATGATGAACGTTGTATGATGTATGACGTATGATGTATGATGTACGACGTATGATGAACGATGTATTGTTTACAATGTATGATGAACGATGTATGATGAACGATGTATGATGTATCATGTATGATTTGTGATGCATGATGTGTGATGTACGATGTATGATGAACGATGTATGATGAACGATGTATGATGACCAATGTATGATGAACTATGAACTGTGTATGACTAGTGATTTATGTTGAACGATGTATGATGAACGATATATGATGAACGATGTATAATGGTCCATGTATGATGAAAGATGAATGATGAACTACGTATGATGTATGATGTATGATGTACGATATATGATGGACGATGTATGATATACGATATATGATGAACGATGTATGATGAACGTTGTATGATGAACGATGTATGATGAACGAAGTATGATGAACGATCTATGTTGAAAGATGTATGATTAACGATATATGATGAACGATGTATGATGAACGATGTATGATGAACGATGTATGATGAACGAAGTATGATGAACGATCTATGTTGAAAGATGTATGATTAACGATGAATGATGTGCGATGTATCTTGAACGATGAATGATGAACGATGTATGATGGACGGTGTATGATATTCGATGTATGATGTACGATGAACGATGTATGAAGGGCCATGTACGAAGAACGATGGATGTTGAAAGATCCATGACGAACGATGAACGATATATCACATATGATGTATGATTTATGATGTATGGAGTATGGTATATGATGTATGATATACGATGTATGATGCATGTTGTATGATATATAATATATGATGTATGATGAATGATGTATGACGTATGAGGTATGATGTATGACGTCTGATGTCTGATGTACGATGTATGATGAACGATGTATAATGAACGATGTACGATGAACGATGTATGATGGACGATGTATGATGAACGATGTATGATGTACGATGTATGATGGACGATGTATGATGAACGATGTATGATGAACGATGTATGATGAACGATGTATGATGGACGATGTATGATGTACGATGTATGACGTACGATGTATGATGCACGATGAATGATGAACGATCTGTATTGAACGATGCATGATGAACGATGTATGACGGACAATGTATCACGAACGATGTATGATGAACGGTGTATGATGAACGATGTATGATTTACGATATATGATGAACGATGTATGATGAACGATGTAAGATAAACGATGTATGATGAACGAAGTATGATGAACGGTCTATGCTGAAAGATGTATGATTAACGTTGAATGATGAGCGATGTATCTTGGACGATGAATGATGAACGATGTATGATGGGCGGTGTGTGATGTTCAATGTATGATATACGATGAACGGTGTATGAAGAGCCATGTACGACGAACGATGAATTTTGAACGATCCATGACAAACGATGAACGATATATGACATATGATGTATGATTTATGATGTATGGTGTGTGGTGTACGATGTATGATTTACGATTTATGATGTATGACGTATGATGTATAATATATGATGTATGACGAATGACGAATGACGTATGACGTATGATGTGTGATGTCTGATGTCTGATGTACGATATGTGATGAACGATGTATGATGGACGATGTATGATGAACGATGTATGATGAACGATATATGATGAACGATGTATTATGGTCGATGTATGATGTACGATGTATGATGAACGATGTATGATGCACGATGAATGAAGGCGATTGCGATATTGAATTACTATGATGAAATGAACTAGAATGATGGAGAATGAGATCATGATGATGTATGATGAACGGTGTATGATGAACGATGTATGATTTACGATATATGATGAACGATGTATGATAAACTATGTAAGATAAACGATGTATGATGAACGAAGTATGATGAACTGTCTATGTTGAAAAATGTATGATTAACGTTGAATGATGAGCGATGTATCTTGAACGGTGAATGATGAACGATGTATGATGGACGGTGTGTGATGTTCGATGTATGATATACGATGAACGGTGTATGAAGAGCCATGTACGACGAACGATGAATGTTGAACGATCCATGACAAACGATGAACGATATATGACATATGATGTATGATTTATGATGTATGGTGTGTGGTGTACGATGTATGATTTACGATGTATGATGTATGACGTATGATGTATAATATATGATGTATGATGAACGACGTATGACGTATGATGTATGATTTGTGATGTCTGATGTCTGATGTACGATATGTGATGAACGATGTATGATGAACGATGTGTGATGAACGATGTATGATGAACGATGTATGATGTACGAAATATGATGAACAATCTATGTTGAAATATGTATGTTTTACGATGAATGATGCGCGATGTATCTTGAACGATGAATGATGAACGATGTATGATGAACGATGTATGATGAACGATGTACGATGTACGATGTATGACGGAAGATGTATAATGTATGACGTATGATGTATGATGTCTCATGTATGATGTTTGATGTATGATTTGCGATGTATGATGTATGGTGTATGATGAACGATGTATGATGAACGATGTAAGATGTACGATGTATGATGAACGTTGTATGATGAACGATCTATCTTGAAAGACGTATGATTAACGACGAATGATGAGCGATGTATCTTGAACGATGAATGATGGACGATGAATGATGGACGGTGTATTATGTTCGATGTATGATGTACGATGAACGATGTATGAAAAACCATGTACGACGAACGATGAATGTTGAACGATCCATGATGGACGATGAACGATATTTGACATATGATGTATGATATATGATGTACGGTGTTTGGTGTACGATGTATGATATACGATGTATGATGTATGATGTATGACGTATAATATATGATGTCTGATGTCTGATGTACGATATATGATGAACGGTGTATGATCAACGATGTATGATGAACGATTTATGATGAACGATGTATGATGAACGATGTATGATGAACGAAGTGTGATGTACGACGTATGATGGACGATGTATGATGAACGATGTATGA
>JAUCRC010000114.1:0-56198 GCA_032399595.1 Tetragonula carbonaria
ATACATCATAAATCGTTCATCACATATCGTTCCTTTTACATCGTTTATCATACATATTACATCACATATAATACATCACTCTTCGTACATAATGCTTCATACATCGTTCATCATACATCGTTCATCATACATCGATCATCATACATCATACATCACACATCATACATAGTAAATCATACATGATATACCATAAATCATACATCATACATCATCCAAAGTATATCGTTCATCGTACATCATACATCATTCATCATACATCAAACATCGTGCATCACATATCATGCATCATGATTCATACATCATACATCATAAGTCCTTCATCATATATCGTACATCTTACATCGTTTATCATACACATTTCATCACACATCACACAACATACATCATACATAATGCATCATACAATGCCCATCATACATCGTTCATCATACATCGTTCATCATACATCAGGCATCATAAACTTTTCATCATACATCTTTCATCATACATCACACATCACACATGATACATCACATCTCATACATCATACATCATACATTATACAACATACGTCATACATCATACATCATACATCATACATCATACATCCTACATCATACATCATACATCATACATCACACATCATACATCATACATCATACATCATACATCATACATCATACATCAAACATCATGCATCATACACTATACGTCGGACATCATACGTCATACATCAAACATCGTGCATAACACATCATGCATCATGATTCATACATCATACATCATAATTCGTTCATCATATATCGTTCATCTTACATCGTTTATCATATATATTTCATCACACATCAAATATCATACATCACACATAATGCATCATACACCGTCCATCATACATCATACAACACACATCATTCATCATACATCATACATATTACATCATATATCATCATACATCGATCATCATCCATCGTTCATCATACATCGTTCATCATACATGGTTCATCAAACATCTTCCACCATACATCGTTCTTCATACAGCGTTCATAATAAATCGTTCAGCATTCATCGTTCATCATTCATTGTTCTTCATACATCGTTCGTCATACATCGTTCATCATACATCGTTCATCATACATAGTTCGTCATACATCGTCCCTGTTACATGGCTCCTCATACATCGTTCTTCATACATCGTTCAACATATATCGTTCATCATACATTATACTTCATCATACATCGGGCATCATACTTCGATCACCATACATGGTTCATCATACATAGTTCATAATACACCGTTCATCATACATCGGTCATCAGACATCGGTCATCAGACATCGTTCATCATACATCGTCCATCATACATCGTTCATCATACATCGGTCACCATACATTGGTCATCATACATCGCTCATCATACATCATACTTCATATGATATTCATCATACATCATACGTCATAAGTCATACATCGTTCATTATACATAGTTCATCATACATCGTTCATCATACATAGTTCATCATACATCGTTAATCATACATCGTAAATCGTTCATCGTTCATCATACATCGGTCATCACACATCGTTCTTCATACATCGTACATCATACATCGTCCACCACACATCATTCATCATACATCATACATTATACGTCAAGCTTCATACATCATGCATCATACAGCATACACCATACATCATACATCACACGTCACGCATCGTACATCATACATCGTTCATCATACATCATACTTCGAACCTCGTAGCTCGTTCGTCATACATCGGTCATCATGAATCCTTCATCATACGTCGTTCATTATGCATCGATCATCATACGTCGGTCATCATACATCGTTCAGTATACATCGATCATCATACATCGGGAATCATACCCAGTTCGTAATACATATTTCGGCATACATCATACAACGTACGTCTTACAACATACATCATACATCATACATCATACATCATACATCATACATCATACATCATACAACGTAAGTCGTACATCATGCATCGTAAATCATACATCATACCTCATACGTCATACATCATTCATCACACAACGTACATCATACATCATACATCATACATCACACATCATACATCATACATCATACATCATACTTCATACGTAGTTAATCATACATCATACATCATACATAGAACATCATACGTCGTACATCATACACCGTTCATCATACAACGTTCATCATACATCGTTCATCATACATCGTTCATTATACGTCATACATCGAAAATCATACATCATACGTCATACATCATACATCGTACATCATTCATCGTTCATCATACGTAGTTCATCATTCATCAGTCATCATATATCATTCATCAAACATCGTTCACGATAAATACGTCATCATACATCGACCATTATACATCGATCATCATCCATCAGACATCACACATGCTGCAACAGGTATCACGAATCATACATCGTGCGTCATGCAACATACATCATGCATCATATATCATGCATCATGCATCATGCCTCATACATCATATATCATACATAATACAACGTTCATCATACATCGTTCATCATACATCGTTCACCAAACATCGAACATCATAAATCCTTCCTCATACATCGTTCATGATACGTCGATTGTCATACATTGTTCGGCATACATCGTTCGTCATACATAGATCTTCATACATCGTCCATCATACACCGTTCACCATACATCGTTCACAATACATCGTTCATCATATATCGTTCATCACACATCGTTCATCATGCATCGTTCATCATACATCGCCCATCATTCATCGTTCAGTATACATCGTTCATCATAAATCGGGCATCATACACCGTTCATCATACATCTTTCTTCATACAACATACAACATACCTGTTACATCATATCTCATACATCATACATCATACCTGATACATCGTACATTATACAACATACATCATACATCATACAGCATACATCATACATCATACATCGTACATCATACGACATACATCATACATCATGCATCATACATCATACATTATACAACATACGTCACACATCATACATCATACATCATACATCATACATCATACATCATACATCATACATCAAACATCATGCATCATACACTATACGTCGTACATCATACGTCATGCATCAAACATCGTGCATCACACATCATGCATCATGATTCATACAACATACATCATAAATCGTTCATCACATATCGTTCCTTTTACATCGTTTATCATACATATTACATACATATAATACATCACTCTTCGTACATAATGCTTCATACATCGTTCACATACATCGTTCATCATACATTGTTCATCATACATCGTCCATCATACATCGCCCATCATACATCGTTCATCATACATCGTTCAACATACATCGTCCATTATCGATCGTACATCATACGTCATACAACATATATCATGCATCATACATCATACATCATACATCATACATCACAAATCATACATCATTCATCATACGCAATACGTCATACAATGCAATACATACATGAAACATCATACACTATTCGTCATACATCATACGTCATACATCATACAACGTTCATCATACATCGTTCATCTTACATCATTCATCAAATATCGTCCATCATACACTGTTCATTATACATCATACATCATACATAGTCAATCGTATATCACACATCGTACATCACAAATCATACATGATACAACATACATCGTTCATCATACATCGTTCATCAGACATCGTTCATCATATATCGTTCATCATACATCGTCCATCATATATCGTTCATCATACATCGTTCATCATACATCGTTAATCATACATGGTTCACCATTCATCGTCATCATGCATCAGACATCGTTCATCATAGATCGCTCATCTTACATCGTTCATCATACATCGTTCATCGTACAACATACATTATACATCGCAAATCATACATCAAACAACATACATGATGCAGCATACATCATACGTCATACAACATACATCGTCCATCATACATCGTACATTTTACATCGTTCATCATACATCGTTCATAATACATCGTTCATCATACATCATACACCGTTCATAATACATCGTATATCAAACATCATACATCACAAATCATACATTATACAACATACATCGTTCATCATACATCGTTCATCAGACATCGTTCATCATATGTCGTTCATCATACATCGTTCATCATATATCGTTCATAATACATCGTGCACCATACATCATACATCGTTCATAATACATCGTATATCACACATCATACATCACAAATCATACATGATACATCATACATCTTTCATCATACATCGTTCATCAGACATCGTTCATCATATATCGTTCATCATACATCGTTCATCATACAATGGTTATCATCATACATAGAGCATCATGTATCGTCGTCATATATCGTCCATCATACGTCATTCAACATACATTATGCGTTATATATCATACATCGTTCGTCATACATCGTTCATCATACATCGCACATCGTACATCATACATCATAATTCATACATCATACATCATACATCATACATCATACATCATACATCAATCATCATACATCATACATCATATATCATACATCTTATATCATACTTCATACATCATACAACGTTCATCATACTGCGTTCATCTTACGTCGTGCATCATACATCGTCCATCATACATCGTCCATCGTACATCGTTCATCATACTTCGTTCATCATACATTGTTCATCGTTCGTCATGTATCATTCAACATTCATTGTTCGTCGAACATCCCTCATCATACATCGTTCAACGTACATCATACATCGAAAACCATACACCGTCCATCATACATCGTTCATCATTCATCTTCCATGATACATCGTCCGTCAGACATCGTACATCATGCATCGTTCAACATAGATCGTTCATCATACTTCGTTCATCATACATCGTTCATCTAACATCGTTAATAATTCATCGTTCATCATACACCATACATCGTTCATCATACCTCGTTCATCGTATATCGTTGCTCATTCATCGTTCATCATACATCATAGGTCATACACCGTTCATCGTCCATCATACATTGGTCGTCATACATCGTTCATCATACATCGTTCATTATACATCGTACATCACACATCATACTTCAAAAAACATACATGATACATCATACATCGATCATCATACATCGTTCATCATGTACCGTTCATCATACATCGTTCATCATACATCGTTCCTCATACATCGTTAATCATACATCGTTCACCATACATCGTTCATCATACATCGATCAACATACATCGTCCATCATACATCATACATCATACAACATACGTCATGCATCATGCAACGTCCATCATACATCGTACATCATACATCGTACATCATACATCGTCCACCATACATCGTTCATCATTCATCGTTCATCATACATCGAACATTATACATCGTTCATCATACACCGTTCATCATACATCGTTCATCATACATCGTTCAACATACATCGTCCATCGTACATCGTACAACATACATCATACGTCATATATCATGCATCATACATCATACATCATACATCATACATCAGACATCAGACATCATACATCATTCATCATACATCATTCGTTATGTATCATACATCGTTCATCATACATCGTTCATCATACATCGTTCATCAGACATCGTTCATCTTATATCGTTCATCATACATCGTTCATCATACTTCGTTCATCATACATTGTTCATTTTAAATCGTTCATCATACATCGTACATCATACATCATACGTCATAAATCATACAACGTTCATCATACATCGTTCACCTTTCATCGTTCATCTTACATAGTTCATCATACGCAATGCATCATACAATGCAAATCATACATGAAACATCATACATCATACGTCATACATCATACGTCATACATCATACAACGTTCATCATACATCGTTCATCTTACATCGTTCATCATATATCGTTCATCATACATTGTTCATAATACATCATACATCATACATCATACAAAGTATATCACACATATTACATCACAAATCATACATGATACATCATACATCGTTCATCAGACATCGTTCATCATATATCGTTCATCATACATCGTTCATCATACATCGTTCATCATACGTCGATCATCAAACATCATCCGTCACACATCACACACCTTACATCGTAAATCATACATGATACATCATAAATCTTACATCATATATCATACAACTTTCATCGTTCATAGTACATCATACACCATACATCAAACGTCATGCATCATACAACATGCATCATGCATCATACATCATGCATCATACATCGTTCACCATAATTCGTTCATCATACATCGTTCATAATACACCGTTCATCATACATCATACATCGTTCATAATATATCGTATGTCACACGTCATACATAACAAATCATACATGATACAACATACATCGTTCATCATACATCGTTCATCAGACATCGTTCATCATATATCGTTCATCATACATCGTTCATCATACATCGTTCATCATACATCGATCATCATATATTGTTCATCATACATCGTCCATCATACATCGTTCGTCACACATCGTTCATCATACATCGTTAATCATACATCGTTCACCATACATCGTTCATCATACATCATACTTCATACATCATACAACGTTCATCGTACATCGTTCATCATACATCGTACATCATACATCATACTTCATACATCATGCAACGTCCATCGTACATCGTTCATCTTACATCGTGCATCATTCATCGTTCACAATATATCGTACATCATACATCATTCATCGTACATCGTTCATCATACATTGTTCATCATACATCGTCCATCATACATCGCACACCATACATCGTTCATCATACATCGTTCAACATACTTCGTCCATTTTCGATCGTTCATCATACATCATACAACATATATCATGCACCATACATCATACATCATACCTCATACACCACAAATCATACATCATTCATCACATATCATGCGTTATACATCATACATCGTTCATCAAACATCGTTCATCATACATCGTACATCATACATCATACATCATAATTCATACATCATACATCATACATCATACATCATACATCATACATCATACATCATACATCATACATCATACATCATACATCCTACATGATACATCATACATCATAGATCACACATCATACATCATACATAATACATCATACATCACACATCACACATCATACATCATACATCATACATCATACATCATACATCATACATCATACATCATACATCATACATCATACATCATACATCAAGCATCATGCATCGTACACTATACGTCGTACATCATACGTTATACATCAAACATCGTGCATCACACATCATGCATCATGACTCATACATCATACATCATAAATCGTTCATCACATATCGTTCATTTTAAATCGTTTATCAAGCATATTTCATCACATATCATTCATCATACATCTTACATTATACAACATACGTCATACATCATACATCATACATCATACATCATACATCGTACATCATACAACATACATCATACATCATGCATCATACATCATGCATCACTCAGCATACATCATACATCATACATCATACGACACACATCGTTCATCATACGTCGATCATCATACATCGTCCATCATACTTCGTCCATCATGCCTCGCTCATCATACATCGTCCATCATACAACTTCCAACATACATTGTTCATCATACATCTTTCAACAAACTTCGATCGTAATACATCGTTCATCATACATCATACAACATACATCATTCATCATACATCATTCATCATACATCATAGATCGCTCATCACACATCGTTCATCATCCATCGTTCATCATACATCATACATCATAGATCGCTCATCACACATCGTTCATCATCCATCGTTCATCATACATCGTTCATCATACATGGTTCATCATACATCGTCCACCATACATCGTTCTTCATACATCGTTCATAATGCATGCCAGCATACATCGTTCATCATTCATCGTCCTTCATACATCGTTAGTCACACATCGTTCATCATACATCGTTCATCATACATAGTTCGTCATACAACGTTCCTGTTACATGGCTCCTCATACATCGTTCGTCATACATCGTTCTTCATACATCGATCAAAGTACATCGTGCATCATACATCATACTGCATACATCACACATCACACATCATACAACACACATCGTTCATCATACACGGTTCATCATACATAGACCATCATATGTCATACACCATACATCATACATCATACATCATATATCATACATCATACATCATAAATCTTACATCATGAATCAAACATCATACATAATGTATCATACAACGTTCACCGTTCATCATACATCGGGCATCATACTTCGATCACCATACATGGTTCATCATACATAGTTCATAATACACCGTTCATCATACATCGGTCATCAGACATCGGTCATCAGACATCGTTCATCATACATCGTCCATCATACATCGTTCATCATACATCGGTCACCATACATTGGTCATCATACATCGCTCATAATACATCATACTTCATATGATATTCATCATACATCATACGTCATAAGTCATACATCGTTCATTATACATAGTTCATCATACATCGTTCATCATACATAGTTCATCATACATCGTTCATCATACATCGTAAATCGTTCATCGTTCATCACACATCGACCATTATACATCGCTCATCATACATCGTTCATCAAACATCGTTCATTATACATCGTGCAACATACATCGTACATCATACATCGTACAACATACATCATACATCATATATCATGCATCATACATCACACATCATACATCATCCACCATACAGCATACAACATACATCATACATCACACGTCACGCATCGTACATCATACATCGTTCATCATACATCATACTTCGAACCTCGTAGCTCGTTCGTCATACATCGGTCATCATGAATCCTTCATCATACGTCGTTCATTATGCATCGATCATCATACGTCGGTCATCATACATCGTTCAGTATACATCGATCATCATACATCGGGAATCATACCCCGTTCGTAATACATCTTTCGGCATACATCATACAACATACGTCTTACAACATACATCATACATCATACATCATACATCATACATAATACATCATACAACATACGTCGTACATCATGCATCATAAATCATACACCATACCTCATACGTCATACATCATTCATCACACAACGTACATCATGCATCATACATCATACATCATACATCATACATCATACATCATACATCATACATCATACTTCATACGTAGTTAATCATACATCATACATCATACATAGAACATCATAAGTCGTACATCATACACCGTTCATCATACAACGTTCATCATACATCGTTCATAATAAATCGTTCATTATAGGTCATACTTCGAAAATCATACATCATACGTCATAAATCATACATCGTACATCATACATCGTTCATCATACGTAGTTCATCATTCATCAGCCATTATATATCATTCATCAAACATCGTTCATGATAAATACGTCATCATACATCGACCATTATACATCGATCATCATCCATCAGACATCACACATGCTGCAACAGGTATCACGAATCATACATCGTGCGTCATGCAACATACATCATGCATCATATATCATGCATCATGCATCATGCCTCATACATCATATATCATACATAATACAACGTTCATCATACATCGTTCATCATACATCGTTCACCAAACATCGAACATCATAAATCCTTCCTCATACATCGTTCATGATACGTCGATTGTCATACATTGTTCGTCATACATCGTTCGTCATACATAGATCTTCATACATCGTCCATCATACACCGTTCACCATACATCGTTCACAATACATCGTTCATCATATATCGTCCATCACACATCGTTCATCATGCATCGTTCATCATACATCGCCTATCATTCATCGTTCAGTATACATCGTTCATCATAAATCGGGCATCATACACCGTTCATCATACATCTTTCTTCATACAACATACAACATACCTGTTACATCATATCTCATACATCATACATCATACCTGATACATCGTACATTATACAACATACGTCATACATCATACAGCATACATCATACATCATACATCGTACATTATACGACATACATCATACATCATGCATCATACATCATACATTATACAACATACGTCACACATCATACATCATACATCATACATCATACATCATACATCATACATCATACATCATACATCAAACATCATGCATCATACACTATACGTCGTACATCATACGTCATGCATCAAACATCGTGCATCACACATCATGCATCATGATTCATACAACATACATCATAAATCGTTCATCACATATCGTTCCTTTTACATCGTTTATCATACATATTACATACATATAATACATCACTCTTCGTACATAATGCTTCATACATCGTTCATACATCGTTCATGATACATCGTTCATCATACATCGTCCATCATACATTATACATCGTTCATCATACTTCGTTCATCATACATTGTTCATTTTAAATCGTTCATCATACATCGTACATCATACATCATACGTCATAAATCATGCAACGTTCATCATACATCGTTCATCTTTCATCGTTCATCTTACATAGTTCATCATACACCATACATCATACAATGCAAATCATACATCAAACATCATACATCATACGTCATACATCATACGTCATACATCATACAACGTTCATCATACATCGTTCATCTTACATCGTTCATCATATATCGTTCATCATACATTGTTCATCATACATCATACATCATACATCATACATCGTATATCACACATCTTACATCACAAATCATACATGATACATCATACATCGTCCATCAGACATCGTTCATCATATATCGTTCATCATACATCGTTCATCATACATCGTTCATCATACGTCGATCATCATACATCATCCGTCACACATCACACACCTTACATCGTAAATCATACATGATACATCATAAATCTTACATCATATATCATACAACTTTCATCGTTCATAGTACATCATACATCATACATCAAACGTCATGCATCATACAACATGCATCATGCATCATACATCATGCATCATACATCGTTCACCATACATCGTTCATCATACATCGTTCATAATACAACGTTCATCATACATCATACATCGTTCATAATACATCGTATATCACACATCATACATAACAAATCATACATGATACAACATACATCGTTCATCATACATCGTTCATCAGACATCGTTCATCATATATCGTTCATCATACATCGTTTATCATACATCGTTCATAATATATGGTTCATCATACATCGTTATACATCGTTCGTAATACATCGTATGTCACACATAATATATCACAGAATCATACATGATACATCATACATCGTCGTTCATCATACATCGTTCATCGTACAACATACATTATACATCGCAAATCATACATCAAACATCATATATCATGCACCATACATCATACGTCATACATCATACATCGTCCATCATACATCGTAAATTTTACATCGTTCATCATACATCGTTCATAATACATCGCTCATCATACATCATACACCGTTCATAATACATCGTATATCACACATCATACATCATTAATCATACATGATACGACATACATCGTTCATCATACATCGTTCATCAGACATCGTTCATCATATATCGTTCATCATACATCGTTCATCATACATCGTTCATAATACATCGTTCATCATACATCATACATCGTTCATAATACATCGTATATCACACATAATATATCACAAATCATACATGATACATCATACATCTTTCATCATACATCGTTCATCAGACATCGTTCATCATATATCGTTCATCATACATCATTCATCCATACGTCGTTCATCATGCATCAATCATCATATCGTTCATCATACATCATCCACATATATCGTTCATCATACATCGTTCATCATACATCATTAATCATACATCATTCACCATACATCATCATCATACATCATACTTCATACATCATACAACGTTCATCGTACATCACATCATGCATCATACATCATACATCATACTTCATACATCATACAACGTTCATCGTACATCGTTCATCTTACATCATGCGTAGTACACATTAATCATATATCGTACATCATGTTCATTGTTCATCGTACATCGTTCATCATACATTGTTCATCATACATCATCATCATACATCGCCCATCATACATCGTTCATCATACATCGTTCAACATACATCATCATTATACATCGTACATCATACAACATACAACATATCTTCACTAAACATATGCCATCATCATAACATCATACATCACAAATCATACATCATTAGAAGACATTTCATGCGTTATACATCATACATCGTTCATCATACATTGTTCATCATACATTGCACATATACATCGTTCATCATACATCGTATATCATACATAATACATCATAAATCATACATGATCATCATACATCGTTCATCATACATCGTTCATCATACATCGTACATCATATATACACATCATACATCACAAATCATACATGTTACATCATACATTGTTCATCATACATCGTCCATCGTATATTGTTCACCATACATCGTCCATCATACATCATAAATCATACATCATACATAGTACATCACGCTACAAACATCTAAAATCATACATTATACATCATACATCGTTCATCACACATGGCACATCAAACATCGTTCACCATACATCGCTCATCATACATCGTATATCATATGTCGTACATCATACAACGTTCATCGTACTTCGTTCATCATACATTGTCATCATACACCGTTCATCATAAATCGTACATCATACATCATACTTCATACATCATGCAACGTTCATCGTTCATCGTCCATCTTACATCGTGCATCATACATCGTTCATCATACATCGTTCATCATACATCGTTCATCATACATCGTTCATCATACATCGTTCATCATACTTCGTCCCTCATACATTGTTCAACATACATCGTTCATCATACATCGTACATCATACATCATACATCATACATCGTTCATCATACATCGTTCAACATACATCGTGCATCATACATCATACATCATACATCATACGTCATGCAACATAAAACGTTCATCATACATCGTTCATCTTACATCGTTCATCATACATCGCTCATCATACATCGTTCATCATACATCGTTCAACATACATCGTCCATTATACATCGTACATCATACATCATACATCATATATCATGCATCATACATCATACATCATACATCATACATCATACATCACAAATCATACATCATACATCACATATCATGCGTTATACATCATACATCGTTCATCATACATCGTTCATCATACATCGTACATCATACATCATACATCATAATTCATACATCATACATCATACATCATACATCATACATCATACATCATACATCATACATCATACATCATACATCATACATCATACATCATACATCGTACATCATACATCATACACCATACTTCATACATCATAAATCATACATCATAATTCATACATAGTTCATCGTTCGTCACGTATCGTTCAACATACATTGTTCGTCGTACATCCCTCCTCATACATAGTTCAACGTACATCATACATCGAACATCATACACCGTCCATCATACATCGTTCTACATTCATCGTCCATGATTCATCGTCCGTCATACATCGTTCATCATACATCTTTCAACATAGATCGTTCATCATAATTCGTTCATCGTACATCGTTCATCATACATCGTTCATTATACATTGTTCATAATACATTGTTCATCATACATCATACATCGTCCATCATACTTCGTTCATCATACATCGTTGATCATACATCGTTCATCATACATCATAAATCATACACCGTTCATCGTCCATCATACATTGGTCGTCATACATCGTTCATCATACATCGTTCATTATATCTCGAACATCACATCATACATCACAAATCATACATGATACTCCATAAATCGTTCATCATACATCGTTCATCAGACATCGTTCATCATATATCGTTCATCATAAATCGTTCATCATACATCGTTCATCATACATCGATCATCATACATCGTCCACCATACATCGTTCATCATTCATCGTTCATCACACATCGACCATTATACATCGCTCATCATACATCGTTCATCAAACATCGTTCATTATACATCGTTCAACATACATCGTACATCATACATCGTACAACATACATCATACATCATATATCATGCATCATGCATCATACATCATACATCATACATCACACATCATACATCATACATCATTCATCATACATCATGCGTTATATATCATACATCATTCAACATACATCGTTCATCATAAATCGTTCATCATACATCGCACAGCGTACATCATCATAATTCATACATCATACATCATGCATCATACATCATACATCATACATCATTCATCATACATCATACATCATACATCATACATCATACATCATACATCATACATCGTACATCAAACATCATACACTATACTTCATACATCATAAATCATGCATCATATGTCATAAATCGTTCATCGTTCGTCATGTATCGGTCAACATTCATCGTTCGTAGTACATCGATCCTCATACATCGTTCAACAAATATCATACATCGAACATCATACACCGTCCATTATACATCGTTCATCATTCACAGTTCATGACACGTCGTCCGGCTTACATCGTTCATCATACATCGTTCGTCATACTTCGTTCATCTTCCATCGTTCATCATAAATACTTCATAAACCACCATACATCATACAATGCAAATCATAAATCAAACATCATACATCATACATCCTACATCATACGTCATACACCATACAACGTTCATCATACATCATGCGTTATGTATCATACATCGTTCATCATACATCGTTCATCATACATCGTTAATCATACATCGATCACCATACATCGTTCGTCATACGTCGTTCAACTACATTGTACATCATACATCATACATCATACATCATATATCATGCACCATACATCATACATCATACATCATTCATCATATATCACACATCGTACATCTTACATCAAACTTCATACATCATACGTCATACATCATACAACGTTCATCATACATCGTTCATCTTACATCGTTCATCATACATCGTTCATCATACATCGTTCAACATAGATCGTTCATCAAACTTCGTTTATCATTCATCTTTCATCACACATCGTTCATCATACATCGTTCAACATACCGTTCAACTTACATCGTCCATCATACATCATACATCGTACATCATACATCATACACCATACTTCATACATCATAAATCATACATCATAAGTCATACATTGTTCATTGTTCGTCATGTATCATTCAACATTCATTGTTCGTCGTACATCCCTCACCATACATCGTTCAACGTACACCATACATCGAACATGATACACCGTCCATCATACATAGTTCATCATTCATCGTCCATGATACATCGTCCGTCAGACATCGTACATCATACATCGTTCAACATAGATCGTTCATCATACTTCGTTCATCATACATCGTTCATCATACATCGTTAATAATACATCGTTCATCATACACCATACATCGTTCATCATACTTCGTTCATCGTATATCGTTGGTCATGCATCGTTCATCTTACATCATAGATCATACACCGTGCATCGTCCATCATACATTGGTCGTCATACATCGTTCGTCATACATCGTTCATTATACATCGTACATCACACATCATACTTCAAAAATCATACATGATACATCATACATCGATCATCATACATCGTTAATCATACATCGTTCACCATACATCGTTCATCATACATCGTTCAACATACATCGTCCATCATACATCTTACATCATACAACATACGTCATGCATCATAAAACGTCCATCATACATCGTACATCATACATCGTACATCATACATCGTCCACCATACATCGTTCATCATTCTTCGTTCATCATACATCGAACATTATACATCGTTCATCATATATCGTTCATCATACATCGTTCATCACACATCGTTCAACATAGATCGTCCATCATACATCGTACAACATACATCATACATCATATATCATGCATCATAAATCATACATCATACATCATACATCAGACATCATACATCATACATCATACATCATACATCATGCGTTATGTATCATACATCGTTCATCATACATCGTTCATCATACATCGTTCATCAGACATCGTTCATCATATATCGTTCATCATACATCGTTCATCATACTTCGTTCATCATACATTGTTCATTTTAAATCGTTCATCATACATCGTACATCATCCATCATACGTCATATATCATACAACGTTCATCATACATCGTTCATCTTTCATCGTTCATCTTACATAGTTCATCATACGCAATACATCATACAATGCAAATCATACATGAAACATCACACTCGTCATATATCATACGCCTACATCATACGTCATACATCATACAACGTTCATCATACATCGTTCATCTTACATCGTTCATCATATATCGTTCATCATACACTGTTCATAATACATCATACATCATACATCATACAACGTATATCACACACCTTACATCTCAAATCATTCATGATACATCATGCATCGTTCATCAGACATCGTTCATAATACATCGCTCATCATACATCATACACCGTCCATAATACATCGTATATCACACATCATACATCACAAATCATACTTGATACAACATACATCGTTCATCATACTTCGTTCATCAGACATCGTTCATCATATATCGTTCATCATACATCGTCCATCATATATCGTTCATCATACATCGTTCATCATACATCGTTAATCATACATCGTTCACCATACATCGTTCATCATACATCATACGTCATACATCATACAACGTTCATCGAACATCGTTCATCATACATCGTTCATCGTACAACATACATTATACATCGCAAATCATACATCAAACATCATATATCATGCACCATACATCATACGTCATACATCATACATCGTCCATCATACATCGTAAATTTTACATCGTTCATCATACATCGTTCATAATACATCGCTCATCATACATCATACACCGTTCATAATACATCGTATATCACACTTCATACATCCTCAATCATACATGATACATCATTTATCGTTCCACATACATCGTTCATCAGACATCGTTCATCATATATCGTTCATCATACATCGTTCATCATACATGGTTCATCATACATCGTTCATCATACATCATACATCGTTCATAATACATCGTATATCACATAATATATCACAAATCATACATGATACATCATACATCTTTCATCATACATCGTTCATCATACATCGTCATCATATATCGTTCATCATAAATCGTACATCATACATTATTCATCGTACATCGTTCATCATACGTTGTTCATCATACATCGTACATCATACATCGTACATCATACATCGTCCACCATACATCGTTCATCATTCATCGTTCATCATACATGACCATTATACATCGTTCATCATACATCGTTCATCACAAATCGTTAATCATACATCGTTCACCATACATCGTTCATCATACATCGTTCAACATATATCGTACACCATACATCATACATCATACATCATACATCATACATCATACATCAGACATCATACAACATACATCATTCATCATACATCATGCGTTATGTATCATACATCGTTCATCATACATCGTTCATCAAACATCGTTCATCAGACATCGTTCATCATATATCGTTCATCATACATCGTTCATTATACTTCGTTCATCATACATTGTTCATTTTAAATCGGTCATCATACATCGTACAAAATACATCATACGTCAAAATCATACAACGTTCATCATACATCGTTCATCTTTCATCGTTCATCTTGCATAGATCATCATACGCCATTCATCATACAATGCAAATCATACATGAAACATCATACATTATACGTCATACATCATACGTCATACATCATACAACGTTCATCATACATCGTTCATCTTACATCGTTCATCATATATCGTTCATCATACATTGTTCATAATACATCATACATCATACATCATACAACGTATATCACACATCTTACATCACAAATCATTCATGATACATCATACATCGTTCATCAGACATCGTTCATCATATATCGTTCATCATACATCGTTCATCATACATCGTTCATCATACGTCGATCATCATACTTCATCCGTCACAAATCACACACCTTACATCGTATATCATACATGATACATCATAAATCTTACATCACATATCATACAACTTTTATCGTTCATAGTACATCATACATAATATATCAAACGTCATGCATCATACAACATGCATCATGCATCATACAACATGCATCAGACATCGTTCATCATAGATCGCTCATCTTACATCGTTCATCATACATCGTTCATCGTACAACATACATTATACATCGCAAATCATACATCAAACAACATACATGATGCAGCATACATCATACGTCATACAACATACATCGTCCATCATACATCGTACATTTTACATCGTTCATCATACATCGTTCATAATACATCGTTCATCATACATCATACACCGTTCATAATACATCGTATATCAAACATCATACATCACAAATCATACATTATACAACATACATCGTTCATCATACATCGTTCATCAGACATCGTTCATCATATATCGTTCATCATACATCGTTCATCATATATCGTTCATAATACATCGTGCATCATACATCATACATCGTTCATAATACATCGTATATCACACATCATACATCACAAATCATACATGATACATCATACATCTTTCATCATACATCGTTCATCAGACATCGTTCATCATATATCGTTCGTCATACATCGTCCATCATACATCGTTCATCATACATCGATCATCATATTTCGTTCATCATACATCGTCCATCATATATCGTTCATCATACATCGTTAATCATGCATCGTTCACCATACATCGTTCATCATACATCATACTTCATACATCATACAACGTTCATCGTACATCGTTCATCATACATCGTACATCATACATCATACTTCATACATCATACAACGTTCATCGTACATCGTTCATCTTACATCGTGCATCATACATCGTTCATCATATATCGTACATCATACATCATTCATCGTACATCGTTCATCATACATTGTTCATCATACATCGTTCATCATACATCGCCCATCATACATCGTTCATCATACATCGTTCAACATACATCGTCCATTATACATCGTACATCATACATCATACAACATATATCATGCATCATACATCATACATCATACATCATACATCACAAATCATACATCATTCATCATATCATGTTATATCATACATCGTTCATCATACATCGTTCATCATACATCGTTATCATACATCGTTCATAATACATCATACATCATACATCGCACAGCGTACATCATCATAATTCATACATCATACATCATACATCATACATCATACATCATACATCATTCATCATACATCATACATCATACATCATACATCATACATCATACATCATACATCGTACATCAAACATCATACACTATACTTCATACATCATAAATCATGCATCATATGTCATAAATCGTTCATCGTTCGTCATGTATCGGTCAACATTCATCGTTCGTAGTACATCGCTCCTCATACATCGTTCAACAAATATCATACATCGAACATCATACACCGTCCATTATACATCGTTCATCATTCACCGTTCATGATACGTCGTCCGTCATACATCGTTCATCATACATCGTTCGTCATAATTCGTTCATCTTCCATCGTTCATCATAAATACTTCATAAACCACCATACATCATACAATGCAAATCATAAATCAAACATCATACATCATACATCCTACACCATACGTCATACACCATACAACGTTCATCATACATCGTCCATCTTACATCGTTCATCATACATCGTTCATCATACATTGTTCATCATACATTATACATCATACATCATACATCATAGATCATGCATCATACATCAACAACACACATCATACATCACACACCATACATCATACATCATTCATCAAACATCATGCGTTATGTATCATACATCGTTCATCATACATCGTTAATCATCCATCGTTCACCATACATCGTTCGTCATACATCGTTCAACTACATTGTCCATCATACATCATACATCATACATCATATATCATGCACCATACATCATACATCATACATCATTCATCATATATCACACATCATACATCTTACATCAAACTTCATACATCATACGTCATACATCATACAACGTTCATCACACATCGTTCATCCTACATCGTTCATCATACATCGTTCATCATACATCGTTCAACATAGATCGTTCATCAAACTTCGTTCATCATTCATCGTTCATCATACATCGTTTATCATACATCGTTCAACATACATAATCAATCATACATCATACATCGTACATCATACTTCATGCATCATACAAAGTTCATTATTCATCGTACATCATACATCGTACATCATACATCGTCCATCATACATCGTTCATCTTAAATCATAAGTCACACACCGTTCATCGTCCATCATATATTGTTCATCACACATCGTTCGTTATACATCGTTCAACATACATCGTACATCATACATCATACATCATACATCATACGTCATGCATCATACAACGTTCATCATACATCGTACATCATACATCGTACATCATACATCGTCCATCATAAATCGTTCATCATTCATCGTTCACCATACATAGATCATAATACATCGTTCATCATACAACGTTCATCATACATCGTACATCTTACATTATTTAACATACATCGTTCGTCACACAACGTTCATCACACATCGTTCATCATACATAATACATCATACATCGCAAATCATACATCAAACATCACACATCAAACATCATGCATCATACGTCACACATCATACAACGCTCAACATACATCGTTCATCTTACATCGTTCATCATACATCGTCCTTCATACATCGTTCAACATTGATCGTTCATCATACTTCGTTCATCATAATTCGTTCATCATACATCGCTCATAATTCCGTTCAACTTACATCGTCCATCATACATCATACATCGTACATCATACATCATACTCCATACTTCATACATCATAAATCATGCGCCATATGTCATACATTGTTCATCGTTCGTCATGTATCATTCAACATTCATTGTTCGTCGTACATCCCTCATCATACATCGTTCTACGTACATCATAAATCGAACATCATACACCGTCCATCATACATCGTTCAAGATTCATCGTCCATGATACATCGTCCGTCAGACATCGTACATCATATATCGTTCAACATAGATCGCTCATCATACTTCGTCCATCATACATCGTTCATCATACATCGTTAATAATGCATCGCTCATCATACATCATACATCGTTCATCATACTTCGTTCATCGTATATCGTTGGTCATGCATCGTTCATCATACATCATAGATCATACACCGTTCTTCGTCCATCATACATTGGTCGTCATACATCGTTCATCATACATCGTTCATTATACATCGTCCATCATACATCATACATCGTTCATAATACATCGTACATCACACATCATACATCACAAATCATACATGATACATCATACATCGTTCATCATACATCGTTCATCAGACATCGTTCATCATATATCGTTCATCATACATCGTCCATCATACATCGTTCATCATACATCGATCATCATATTTCGTTCATCATACATTGTCCATCATATATCGCATCATACATCGTTCATCATACATCGTTAATCATGCATCGTTCACCATACATCGTTCATCATACATCATACTTCATACATCATACAACGTTCATCGTACATCGTTCATCATACATCGTACATCATACATCATACCTCATACATCATGCAACGTCCATCGTACATCGTTCATCTTACATCGTGCATCATACATCGTTCATCATATATCGCACAACATACATTATTCATCGTACATCGTTCATCATACGTTGTTCATCATACATCGTCCATCATACATCGCCCATCATACATCGTTCATCATACATCCTTCAACATACATCGTCCATTATACATCGTACATCATACATCATACAACATATATCATGCATCATACATCATACATCATACATCATACATCACAAATCATACATCATTCATCACATATCATGCGTTATTCATCATACATAGTTCATCACACATCGTTCATCATACATCATACATCATACATCATAATTCATACATCATACATCATACATCATACATCATACATCATACATCATACATCATACATCATACATCATACATCATACATCATACATCATACATCGTACATCATACATCATACACCATACTTCATACATCATAAATCATACATCATAATTCATACATAGTTCATCGTTCGTCACGTATCGTTCAACATACATTGTTCGTCGTACATCCCTCCTCATACATAGTTCAACGTACATCATACATCGAACATCATACACCGTCCATCATACATCGTTCTACATTCATCGTCCATGATTCATCGTCCGTCATACATCGTTCATCATACATCTTTCAACATAGATCGTTCATCATAATTCGTTCATCGTACATCGTTCATCATACATCGTTCATTATACATTGTTCATAATACATTGTTCATCATACATCATACATCGTCCATCATACTTCGTTCATCATACATCGTTGATCATACATCGTTCATCATACATCATAAATCATACACCGTTCATCGTCCATCATACATTTGTCGTCATACATCGTTCATCATACATCGTTCATTATATCTCGTACATCACATCATACATCACAAATCATACATGATACTCCATACATCGTTCATCATACATCTTTCATCAGACATCGTTCATCATATATCGTTCATCATAAATCGTTCATCATACACCGTTCATCATACATCGATCATCATACATCGTCCACCATACATCGTTCATCATTCATCGTTCATCACACATCGAACATTATACATCGCTCATCATACATCGTTCATCAAACATCGTTCATTATACATCGTACAACATACATCGTACATCATACATCGTACAACATACAACATACATCATATATCATGCATCATGCATCATACATCATACATCATACATCACACATCATACATCATACATCATTCATCATACATCATGCGTTATATATCATACATCATTCAACATACATCGTTCATCATACATCGTTCATCATACATCGTTCATCATACATCGTCACCATACATCGTTCGTCATACATCGTTCAACTACATTATCCATCATACATCATACATCATACATCATATATCATGCACCATACATCATACATCATACATCATTCATCATATATCACACATCAAACATCATACATCAAACATCATGCATCATACGTCATACATGATACAACGTTCATCATACATCGTTCATCCTACATCGCCCATGATACATCGTTCATCATACTTCGTTCATCATAGATCGTTCATCATACTTCGTTCATAATACATCGTTCATCATACATCGTTCATCATACATCGTTCAACATACATCATCCATCATACATCACACATCATACATAATACGTCATGCATCATACAACGTTCATCATACATCGTATATCATACGTCGTACATCATACATCGTCCATCATACATCGTTCATCTTAAATCATAAGTCACACACCGTTCATCGTCCATCATATATTGTTCATCACACATCGTTCGTTATACATCGTTCATCATACATCGTACATCACACATACTTCATACATTATTTAACATACATCGTTCGTCACACAATCGTCATCACACATCTTCATCATACACCATACATCATACATAAATCATACATCAAACATCACACATCAAACATCATGCATCATACATCACACATCATACAACGCTCAACATACATCGTTCATCTTACATCGTTCATCATACATCGTCCTTCATACATCGTTCAACATTGATCGGTCATCATACTTCGTTCATCATAATTCGTTCATCATACATCGTTCATCATTCGTGTCAACTTACATCGTCATCATACATCATACATCATACATCATACAACATCGTCATACATCATAAAACATCCATCATACATGATACTCCATACATCGTTCATCATACATCTTTCATCATACATCGTTCATCATATATCGTTCATCATAAATCGTTCATCATACATCGTTCATCATACATCGTTCATCATACATCGTCCACCATACATCGTTCATCATTCATCGTTCATCACACATCGAACATTATACATCGCTCATCATACATCGTTCATCAAACATCGTTCATTATACATCGTACAACATACATCGTACATCATACATCGTACAACATACAACATACATCATATATCATGCATCATGCATCATACATCATACATCATACATCACACATCATACATCATACATCATTCATCATACATCATGCGTTATATATCATACATCATTCAACATACATCGTTCATCATACATCGTTCATCATACATCGTCATCATACATCGCACAGCGTACATCATCATAATTCATACATCATACATCATGCATCGTACATCATACAGCATACATCATTCATCATACATCATACATCATACATCATACATCATACATCATACATCATACATCGTACATCAAACATCATACACTATACTTCATACATCATAAATCATGCATCATATGTCATAAATCGTTCATCGTTCGTCATGTATCGGTCATCATTCATCGTCCGTAGCACAACGATCCTCATACATCGTTCAACAAATATCATACATCGAACATCATACACCGTCCATTATACATCGTTCATCATTCACAGTTCATGATACGTCGTCCGTCATATATCGTTCATCATACATCGTTCGTCATAATTCGTTCATCTTAAATCGTTCATCATAAACACTTCATAAACCACCATACATCATACAATGCAAATCATAAATCAAACATCATACATCATACATCCTACATCATACGTCATACACCATACAACGTTCATCATACATCGTCCATCTTACATCGTTCATCATACATCGTTCATCATACATTGTTCATCATACATTATACATCATACATCATACATCATAGATCATGCATCATACATCAACAACACACATCATACATCACACACCATACATCATACATCATTCATCAAACATCATGCGTTATGTATCATACATCGTTCATCATACATCGTTCATCATACATCGTTAATCATCCATCGTTCACCATACATCGTTCGTCATACATCGTTCAACTACATTGTCCATCATACATCATACATCATACATCATATATCATGCACCATACATCATACATCATACATCATTCATCATATATCACACATCATACATCTTACATCAAACTTCATACATCATACGTCATACATCATACAACGTTCATCATACATCGATCATCTTACATCGTTCATCATACATCGTTCGTCATACATCGTTCAACATAGATCGTTCATCAAACTTCGTTCATCATTCATCGTCCATCATACATCGTTCATCATACATCGTTCAACATACATCATCAATCATACATCATACATCGTACATCATACTTCATGCATCATACAACGTTCATTATTCATCGTACATCATACATCGTACATCATACATCGTCCATCATACATCGTTCATATTAAATCATATGTCACACACCGTTCATCGTCCATCATATATTGGTCATCACACATCGTTCGTTATACATCGTACATCATACATCGTACATCACACATCATACATCATACATCATACGTCATGCATCATACAACGTTCATCATTCATCGTACATCATACATCGTACATCATACATCGTCCATTATAAATCGTTCATTATTCATCGTTCATCATACATTGATCATTATACATCGTTCATCATACATCGTTGATCACACATCGTACATCATACATTATTTAACATACTTCGTTCGTCACACAACGTTCATCACACATCGTTCATCATACACCATACATCATACATCGCAAATCATACATCAAACATCACACATCAAACATCATGCATCATACGTCACACATCATACAACGCTCAACATACATCGTTCATCTTACATCGTACATCATACATCGTCCTTCATACATCGTTCAACATTGATCGATCATCATACTTCGTTCATCATAATTTGTTCATCATACATCGTTCTTCATACATCGTTCAACTTACATTATCCATCATACATCATACATCATACATCATACGTCATGCGTCATACAACGTTCATCATGCATCGCACATCATACATCGTACATCATACATGATATATCATACATCGTTCATCATACATCGTCCATCATACATCGATCATCATACATCATAATGCATACACCGTTCACCGTTCATCATACATTGGTCATCATACATCGTTCATCATACATCGTTCATCATATATCGTCCAACATACATCGTGCATCATACATCATACATCATACATCACACGTCATGCAATATAAAACGTTCATCATGCATCGTTCATCTTACATCGGTCATCATACATCGTTCATCATACATTGTTCATCATACATTATACATCATACATCATACATCATAGATCATGCATCATACATCATACATCATACATCATACATCACACACCATACATCATACATCATTCATAATATATCATGCGTTATGTATCATACATCGTTCATCATACATCGTTCATCATACATCGCTAATCATACATTGTTCACCATACATCGTTCATCATACATCGTCAACTACATTTTCCATCATACATCATACATCATACATCATATATCATGCACCATACATCATACATCATACATCATTCATCATACATCACACATCATACATCTTACGCCAAACTTCATACATCATACGTCATACATCATACAACGTTCTTCATACATCGTTCATTTTACATCGTTCATCATACATCGTTCATCATACATCGTTCAACATAGATCGTTCATCAAACTTCGTCCATCATTCATCGTTCATCATACATCGTTCATCATACATCGCTCAACATACATCATCAATCATACATCATACATCGTACATCATACTTCATGCATCATACAACGTTCATTATACATCGTACATCATACATCGTACATCATACATCGTCCATCATACATCGTTCATCTTAAATCATAAGCCACACACCGTTCATCGTCCATCATACATTGGTCATCAAACATTTTTCGTTATTCATCGTTCATCATACATCGTACATCACACATCATACATCATACATCATACGTCATGCATCATACAACGTTCATCATGCATCGTACATCATACATCGTACATCATTCATCGTCCATTATAAATCGTTCATCATTCATCGTCCATCATACATAGATCGTTATACATCGTTAATCATACATCGTTGATCACACATCGTACATCATACATTATTTAACATACTTCGTTCGTCACACATCGATCATCATACATCGTTCATCATACATCGTTCATCATACATCATAAAGCATACACCGTTCACCGTTCATCATACATTGGTCATCATACATCGTTCATCATACATCGTTCATCATATATCGTACATCACACATCATACATCACAAATCATGCATGTTACATCATACATTGTTCATCATACATCGTCCATCGTATGTTGTTCACCATACATCGTCCATCATACATAATAAATCATACATCATACATAGTACATCACGCTTCAAACATCTAAAATCATACATTATACATCATACATCGTCCATCACACATGGCTCATCAAACATCGTTCACCATACATCGCTCATCATACATCGTACATCATATATCGTACATCATACATCGTTCATCGTACTTCGTTCATCATACATTGTCATCATACATCGTTCATCGTAAATCGTACATCATACATCACACTTCATACATCATACAACGTTCATCGTTCATCGTCCATCTTACATCGTGCATCATACATCGTTCATCATACATCGTTCATAATACATCGTTCATCATAAATCGTACATCATACATCACACTTCATACATCATACAACGTTCATCGTTCATCGTCCATCTTACATCGTGCATCATACATCGTTCATCATTCATCGTTCATCACACATCGACCATTATACATCGCTCATCATACATCGTTCATCAAACATCGTTCATTATACATCGTTCAACATAAATCGTACATCATACATCGTACAACATACATCATACATCATATATCATGCATCATGCATCATACATCACACATCATGCATCACACATCATACATCATACATCATTCATCATACATCTTGCGTTATATATCATACATCATTCAACATACATCGTCCATCATACATCGTTCATCATAAATCGCACAGCGTACATCACCATAATTCATACATCATACATCATACATCATACATCATGCGTTATATATCATGCGTTATATATCATAAATCATTCAACATACATCGTTCATCATACATCGTTCATCATAAATCGCACAGCGTACATCATCATAATTCATACATCATACATCATACATCATACATCCTACATCATACGTCATACACCATACAACGTTCATCATACATCGCTCATCTTACATCGTTCATCATACATCGTTCATCATACATTGTTCATCATACATTATACATCATACATCATACATCGTACATCACACATCGTACATCACAAATCATAAATGATACATCATACATCGGTCATCATACATCGTTCATCAGACGTCGTCCATTATATATCGTTCATCATACATCGTTCATCATACATCGTTCATCATACGTCGATCATCATACATCATGCGTCACACATCATACATCTTACATCGTAAATCAAACAAGATACATCATAAATCATACATCATATATCATTCAACGTTCATCGTTCATAGTACATCATACATCATACATCATACATCAAACGTCATGCATCATACAACATGCATCATGCATCATACAACATGTATCAGACATCGTTCATCATAGATCGCTCATCTTACATCGTTCATCATACATCGTTCATCATACACCATACATCATACATCGCAAGTCATACATCAAACATCACACATCATACATCATACATCATACGTAATACATCATATATCGTTCATCATACTTCGTACATCGTAAACCGTTCATCATATATCGTTCATCATACATGGTACATCATACATCATTTATCATACATCGTTCATCACACAACGTTCGTCATACATCGTTCGTCATACATCATACATAAAACAACATACATTATACCACTAAAATCGTTCATCATTCGTCGTTCATCATACGCCGTCCATCATACATCGTTCATCATTCATCGTACATGATACATCGTCCGTCATACAAAGTTCATCATACATCGTCCATCATAGATCGGTCATCATACTTCGTTCGTCATACATCGTCAATCATACATCGTTCATCATACATCGTTCATAATACATCGTTGATCATACATCATACATTGATCGTCATACATCGTTCATCATACATCGTCCATTATACATCATACATCATACATCATACGTCATGCATCATACAACGTTCATCATACATCGTACATCATACATCGTACGTCATACATCGTCCATAATAAATCGTTCATCATACATCGTTAGTCATACATAGATCATTATACATCGTTCATTATACATCGTTCATCATACATCGTACATCATACATCATTTATCATACATCGTTCATCACACATCATTTATCATCCATCGTTCGTCATACATCATACATCATGCACACACATTACACCTCTAAAATCGTTCATCATACATCGTTCATCATACATCGTACATCACACATCATACATCAGAAATCATACATGATACATCATATATCGTTCATCATACATCATCCATCATACATAGTTCGTCATACATCGTTCATCATACATCGTTCATCATACATCGTTCATCATACATCGTTCACCATACATCGTTCATCATACATCGTTCAACATAAATCGTCCATCGTACATCATACATCATACATCATACATCTTTCAGCGTAAATCATACATGATACATCATAAATCATACATCATATATCAGACATCGTTCATCGTTCATAGTACATCATACATCATACATCATACATCAAACGTCATGAATCATACAACTTGCATCTTGCTTCATACATCATACATCAGACATCGTTCATCATAGACTGTTCATCTTACATCGTCCATCATACATCGTTCATCATACGCCATACATCATACATCGTAAATCATACATAAAATATCATATATCATACATCATACATCGTACGTCATACATCATACATCGTTCATCATACATCGTACATCTAACATCGTTCAGCATACATCGTTCACCATACATCGTTCATCAAACATCGTACATCATACATCGTTCATCATACATCGTTCATCATACATCGTTCATCATACATCGTTCATCATACATCGTTCATCATACATCGTGCATCATACATCGTTCATCATACATCGTTCATCATGAATCGTTCATCATACATCGTTCATTATACATCGCTTATCATACATCGTACATCACACATCATACATCACAAATCATACATGATACATCATACACTGTTCATAATACATAATTCATCATACATTGTTCATCATACGTCGTACATCATACATCATACAACACACATCATACCTCGTACATCACACATCATACATCATTAATCATACAAGATACATCATACATCGCCCATCATACATCGTCCATCATACATCACACATCATACATCATGCATCATACATCATGCATCATAAGGCACACATCATACATCACAAATCCATACATCGTTCATCATATATCGTACAACATACATCGTTCATCATACATCATACATTGTTCATCGTTCATCATACATCGGTTATCATACATCGGTCAACATACATCGGTCATCATACATCGGACATCATACATCGGACATCACACATCGGTCATCATACATCGGTCATCATACATCGTTCATCATACATCGGTCATCATACATCGTTCATCATACTCGTGCATCATACAGCACACATCATACATCATACATCACACATCATACATCATACATCGTTCATCATACATCGTTCATCATACATCGTTCATCATACATCTTACATCATACATCGTACATCATACATCGTTCATCATACATCGTTCATCAACATCATACATCATTCATCGTACACCATACAACATATATCATGCATCATACAGCATACCTCTTACATCATACAACACTCATCATACAAAATACATCATACATCATACATCATTCATCATACATCATTCATCATACGTCATACATCATACATCATACATCATACATAGTCATCATCATCGTTCATGCAACATCATACATCATACTTCGTACACCATACATCATATATCATGCATCATACAACACACGACATACATCATACAACGTTCATCATACATCGGTCATCACACATCGGTCATCTTACATCGTTCATCATACATCGTTCATCATACATCGTAAATCATACATCGCCCATCATACATCGTTCATCATACATCGATAATCATCATGCATCATATATATATAGCATCATACATCCTACATCTTACATCGTAATCAGACATGATACATCATAAATCATACATCATATATAATACAACGTTCATCATTCATAGTACATCATACATCATACATCATACATCAAACGTCATGCATCATACAACTAGCATCATGCTTCATACATCATACATCAGACATCGTTCATCATAGATCGTTCATCTTACATCGTTCATCATACATCGTTCATCATACATCGTTCATCATACATCGGTCATCATACATCGGTCATCACACATCGGTCATCATACATCATACGGCATACATCATAGATCGTTCATCATATCGTACATCTTATATCGTTCATCATACATCGGTCATCATACATCGTTCATCATACATCGTTCATCATACAACGTTCATCATACATCGTTCAACACACGTCGTACATCATAAATTGTCCATCATTCATCGTACATCATACATCGGTCATCATACATCGTTTATCATTCATCGTTCGTCATAAATCGTTCATCATCCATCGCTCATCATACATCATACATCACACATAATTCATCATACATCGTGCATCATACATCGTTCATCATAAATCCTTTCATCGTACAACGTTCATCATACGTCGTCCATCATACTTACTCATCGTACATCATGCACCATACATCATACATCATACATCGTTCATCATTAGTCGTTCATCATACATCGTTCTTCATTAATAGTTCATAATATATCCTTCCATACATCGTGCATCATACATCGTTCATTATGAATCGTCCATCGTACATAGTTCATCATACGCCTTTCATCATACATCATATTCGTACATCATTTATCATACATTATACATCTTACATCGTTCATCATTAGTCGTTCATCATACATCGTCCATCATTAATCGTTCATCATACATCGTTCATCATACATCGTTAATCATGGATCGTTCACCAAACATCGTTCATCAAACATCGTTCGTCATGCATCGTTCATCATAGATCGGCCATCATACGTAGTACATCGTACATCGTTCTTCATACATCGTAAATCATACGTCGTCATCATACATCGTTCATCATACATCGTACAACATACATCGTTCATCATACATCGTTCATCATACATCGTTCATCGTACATCGTTCATCATACATCGTACATCGTACATCGTCCATCACACAACGTTCATCATACATTGTCCATGATACATCGTTCATCATACATCGTTCATTATAAATGGTTCATCATACATCGTTCCATACATCGTGCATCATGCATCGTTCATCATAAATCCTTTCATGTTACATCGTTCATCATACGTCGTTCATCATATATCGCCATCGTACATCATGCACCATACATCTACATCATGCATCGTTCATCATTAGTCGTTCATCATACACCGTTCATCATTAATCGTTCATCACACAACGTTCACCATACATCGTTCATCATACATCGTTCATCATACATCGATCGCCATGCATCGTCCATCATACATCGGCCAACATACATCATTCATCGTACATCGTCCATCATACATCGTTCATCATACATCGCCATCAGACATCGTCCATCATACATCGTACAACATACCTCGCTCATCACACATCGTTCATCATACATCGTTCATCGTTCATCGATCATCATACACCGTTCATCGTATATTATACATCATACGTCCTGCATCATACATCATACATCATACATCATACATCGTTCATCATATATCCTATATCATACATCATACATCATAATTCGTTCACCATACATCGCTCATCATACATCGTTCTTCATACATCGTACACCATACATCGGTCATCATACATCGTTCATCATACATCGTCCATCATACATGGTTCATCATCCATCGTACATCTTACATCATACATCACACATCATACATCATACATCATGCATCATACATCATGCATCATACAGCAAACATCATACATCATACATCATACATCATACACCATACATCATAAATCATACATCATACGTCATAGATCATACATCATACATCATACACCATGCATCATAATTCATACATCATTCATCTTACATTTTATAACATACATCATACTTCTTAGGACATACATCGTCCATCGTTCATCAAACATCATACATCATACATCATACATCATACATCATATATCATACATCGTTCATCATACATCGTTCAACATACATTGTTCATCATACATCGTTCATCATACATCGTTTATCATTCATCATTCTTCATACATCATACATCATACATCATAATGCATATACCATACATCATTCATCGTTCATCGTTGCTCATACACCATACATCATATATCATACATCATACGTCATACATCATACAACATGCGTCATACATGATGCATCATTTAGGATACAACATACAACATTCATCATACATCACACATCGTTCATCATACATCGTACATCATATATCGATCATCGTTCACCATACATAATTCGTCATACATCATACATCATAAATCATACATCATACATCATACATCACATATCATACGACATACATAGTCCATCAAACATCGTTCATCATACATCCTACATCATACATCATACATCATAAATCGTTCACCATACATCATACATCATACATCGTTCATCATACATCCGTCATCACAAATCGTCCATCAAACATCGTTCATCATACGTCGTTCATCATATATCATACATCATGCATCATACATCACATACCATACATCGTTCATCATTAACAGTTCTTCATACATCGTTTAGAATTAATAGTTCCTCATACATCGTTCATCATACATCATTCATCATACATCCTAAATCATAAATAATACGTCATAAATCGCTTATCATACATCGTTCATCATACCTCGGTCGTCACACATAGTTCATCATACATCGTTCATCACACAACGATCATCATACATCGTTCAACACACGTCGTACATCATAAATTGTTAATCATTCATCGTCCATCATACATCGGTCATCATACATCGTTCATCATTCATCGTTCGTCATAAATAGTTCATCATATATCGTTCGTCATACATCGTTCCCGATTAATCGTCCATCATGCACAATACACCATGCATCATGCAGCATATATCATACATCATATATCATACATCACAAATAATTAATCATACATATTTCACCGTACATCGTCCATCATACATCGTTCATCATACATCATACATCATTCATCGTTCATCATAAATGATAAATCACACATCGTATATCACACATCATATGACATACATTGTTCATCATACATCGTCAATCATACATCCTACATCATACATCATACATCGTAAAACGTTCATCATACATCGTTCGACATGCATCGTTCATCATACATCAGTCACCATACCGGTCCATCATACATCGCTCATCATCCATCGTTCATCATACATCGTTCATCATACATCGTTCATCATACATAGTCATCATACATCGTTCATCATACATCGTACAACATACATCGTTCATCATACATCGCTCATCATACATCGTTCATCGTACATCGTTCATGATACATCGTTCATCGTATATAGTTCATCAGACAACGTTCATCATATATCGTCCATGATACATCGTTCATCATACTTCGTCAATCATTAATAATACATCATACAACGTTCATCACTAATCGTTCATCATAGATCACTCATTAAATATCACTCATCATACATCGTCCTTCGTACTTCGTACATAATACAAAGTTCATCGTACATCGACCATGATACATCGTTCATCATACATAGTTCATTATAAATCGTTCATCATACATATTTCGATACATCGTGCATCATACATGGTTCATCATGAATCGTTCATCGTACATCGTTCATCATACGTCGTTCATCATAAATCCTCATCGTAAATCATGCATCATACATCATGCATCATACATCGTTCATCATTAGTCGTTCATCATTTATCGTTCATCATTAGTCGGACATCATACATCGTTCATCATACATCGTTCATCATACATCGTTCATAATACATCGTTCGTCACGCATCGTTCATCATACATCGGTCATCATACATCGTTCATCGTACATCGTTCATCATACACCGTCCATCATACATATTCATCATACATCGTTCATCTTACATCGTCCAGCATACATCGTCATCACATATCGTTCATCATACATCGTTCATGATAGATCGTTCATCATTCATCGTTCATTATAAGTCGTTCATCATACATCGTTACATACATCGTGCATTATACATCGTTCATCATAAATCGTGCATCGCACATCGTTCATCATACGTCGTTCATCGTACATCGTCATCGTACATCATGCACCATACATCGTACATCATACATCGTCCATCATCAGTAGTTCATCATATATCGTTCGTCATTAATCGTTCATCATACATCATACATCACACTTCATACATCATACATCATGCATCATACATCATGCATCATACAGCATACAGCATACATCATACATCATACATCATACACTTACATCATACATCATGCATCATCCATCATACATCATACGTCATATATCGTACATCATTTATAACACATCATGCATCATAATTCATACATCATTGATCTTACATCATACATCATACACCATACACCATACATCATACATAGATCACCGTACATATTTCATCATACATCGTTCATCATACATCGTTCATCATACATCATACATCACACATCATACATCATACATCATGCATCATACATCATGCATCATACAGCATACAGCATACATCATACATCATACATCATACACTTTTCATCATACATCATGCATCATCCATCATACATCATACGTCATATATCGTACATCATATATCACACATCATACATCATAAGGCATACATCATTCATCACTCATCGAACATCGTTGCTCATACACCATACATCATACATCATACATCATACGTCATACATCATACAACATGCATCATACATGATGCATCATGCAGGATACATCATACATAATTCATCATACATCACACATAGTTCATCATACATCGTTCATCATACATCGTTCATCATGCATCGTTCATTACACATCTTTCATCATACATCGTCCATCATACATCTTTCATCATACATCGTTCACCATACATCGTTCATATTTAATCGTTAATCACACATCGTTCATCATACATCGTTCGCCATGCATCGTTCCTCGTACATCGGACATCATACACCTTCTCTCATTAATCGTCCATCATACATCACACATCATACATCGTACATCGATCATCATACATCGTTCGTCATGCATCGTTCATTATGCATCGGTCATCATACATCGTTCATCATACATCGTTCATCATTCATCGTTCATCATACACCGTTCATAATACATCGTTCGCCATGCATCGTTCCTCATACATCGGTCACCATAAATCTTTTCTCATTAATCGTCCATCATACATCGTTCGTCATACATCGTTCATAATACATCGTTCATCGTACATCGTTCATCATACAACGTTCATCATACATCGTTCGTCATGCATCGTTCATCATACATCGGTCATCATACATCGTTCATCATACATCGTTCATCATACATCGTTCATCGTACATCGTCATCATACATCGTTCATCATACATAGTACAAGATACATCGTTCATCGTACATCGTAAATGATACAGAGTTCATCATACATCGACAATCATCTATAATACATCATACATATTTCATCACCAATCGTTCATCATAGATCTTTCATCATACATCTTCCATCATACATCGTTAATCGTACATCGTCCATCATACAACGTTGATCATACATTGATCATGATACATCGTTCATCATACATCGAATTTATATATCGTTCATCATACATCTTTCGATACATCGAACATCACACATCGTTCATCATGAATCGCTCATCGTACATCGTTCATCATACGTCGTTCATCATACATCGTCATCGTACATCATGCATCATACATCATACATCATACATCGTTCTTCATTAGTCGTTCATCATATATCGTTCATCATTAATCGTTCATCATACATCTTTCATCATACATAGTTCATCATACATCGTTCACCATACATCGTTCGTCATGCTTCGTTCATCATACATCGGCCATCATACATCGTTCATCGCACGTCGTTCAACAACATCGTTCACCACACATCATACATCATACATCATACATCGCACATCATACATCATACACCATACATCACACATCATACATCACACATCATACATCATACATCATACGTCATACATCGTTCATCATACACCGTCCATCACACATGGTCCATCATACATCGATCATCAACTTCGTTCATCATACATAGTTCATCGTACATAGTAAATCATACATCGTTCATCGTAAATCGTTCATCATACATCGTTCACCATACATCATACATAATTCGTCATACATCATACATCGTCAATGATAACCGTACATCATACATCGTCAATCATTAATCATACATCATACATCGTTCATCACTATTCGTCCATCATAGCTCGTTCATCATACACCGTTCATCATACATCGCCCATCGCACATCGTCCATCATACAACGTCCATCATACATCGCTCATTATGAATCGTTCATCGTACATCGTTCATCATATGCCTTTCATCATACATCATAATCGTACATCATTTATCATAAATTATACGGCATACATCGTTCATCGTTAGTCGTTCATCATACATCGTCCTTCATTAATCGTTCATCATACATCGTTCATCACACATCGTTCATCATACGTCGTTCATCATACATCGTCCATCATACATCGTTCGTCATGCATCGTTCATCATACATCGGCCATCATACGTAGTTCATCGTATATCGTTCTTCATATATCGTTCATCATACATCGACATCATAAATCGTTCATCATACATCGTACAACATACATCGTTCATCATACATCGTTCATCATACATCGTTCATCATATATCGTCCATCATACAACGTTCATCATACATTGTCCATGATACATCGTTCATCAAACATCGTTCATTATATATCGTTCATCATACATCGTACCATACATCGTGCATCATGCATCGTTCATCATAAATCATTTCATCGTACATTGTTCATCATACGTCGTTCATCATACATCGTCATGGTACATCATGCACCATACATCATACATCATGCATCGTTCATCATTAGTCGTTCATCATACATCGTTCATCATTAATCGTTCATCATACGTCGTTCATCATACATCGTTCATCATACATCGTTCATCATACATCGTTCGTCATGCATCGTTCATCATACATTGGTCAACAAACATCGTTTATCGTACATCGTCCACCATACATCATACATCACGCATCATACATCATACATCGTGCATCATACATCATGCACCATACAGCAAACATCATACATCATACATCACACATCATACACCATACAGCATAAATCATACATCATACGTCATAGATCATACATCATACATCATACACAATGCATCATAATTCATACATCATTCATTTCACATCTTATAACATACATCATACATCTTAGAACATACATCGTCCATCGTTCATCAAACATCATACATCATACATCGTACATCAAACATCATATATCATACATCGTTCATCATACATCGTTCAACATACATTGTTCATCATACATCGTTCATCATACATCGTTCATCATTCATCATACTTCATACATCATACATCATACATCATAACGCATATACCTTACATCATTCATCGTTCATCGTTGCTCATACACCATACATCATGTATCATACATCATACGTCATACATCATACAACATGCGTCATACATGATGCATCATTTAGGATACAACATACATCGTTCATCATACATCACACATAGTTCATCATACATCGTTCATCATACATTGTTCATCGTACATCGTTCACCACACATCATACATCATACATCATATAACGTCCATCATACATCGTCCATCATTAATCGTCCACCTTACATCGTACATCGTTCATCGTTCACCATACAACGGACATCACACATCGTTCATAATACATCGTCCATCATATATCGATCATCGTTCACCATACATCATCCGTCATACATCATACATCATACATCATACATCATACATCATACATCACATATCATACGACATACATAGTCCATCATACATCGTTCATCATACATCCTACATCATACATCATACATCATAAATCGTTCATCATACATCATACATCATACATCGTTCATCATACATCGGTCATCACACATCGTCCATCAAACATCGTTCATCATACATCGTTCATCATATATCATACATCATGCATCATACATCGCACATAATACATAGTTCATCATTAACCGTTCTTCATACATCGTTCAGAATTAATCGTTCATCATACATCGTTCATCATACATCATTCATTATACATACTACATCATACATAATACGTCATAAATCGTTCATCATACATCATTCATCATACCTCGGTCGTCACACATCGTTCATCATACATCGTTCATCATACAACGATCATCATACATCGTTCAACACACGTCGTACATCATAAATTGTCCATCATTCATCGTACATCATACATCGGTCATCATACATCGTTTATCATTCATCGTTCGTCATAAATCGTTCATCATCCATCGCTCATCATACATCATACATCACACATAATTCATCATACATCGTGCATCATACATCGTTCATCATAAATCCTTTCATCGTACATCGTTCATCATACGTCGTCCATCATACATACTCATCGTACATCATGCACCATTCATTATACATCATACATCGTTCATCATTAGTCGTTCATCATACATCGTTCTTCATTAATCGTTCATAATATATCCTTCCATACATCGTGCATCATACATCGTTCATTATGAATCGTTCATCGTACATAGTTCATCATACGCCTTTCATCATACATCATAATCGTACATCATTTATCATACATTATACATCATACATCGTTCGTCATTAGTCGCTCATCATACATCGTCCATCATTAATCGTTCATCATACAACGTTCACCATACATCGTTCATCATACGTCGTCATCATACATCGTTCATCATACATCGTACAACATACATCGTTCATCATACATCGTTCATCATACATCGTTCATCGTACATCGTCCATCATACATCGTTCATCGTACATCGTCCATCACACAACGTTCATCATACATTGTCCATGATACATCGTTCATCATACATCGTTCATTATAATTCGTTCATCATACATCGTTCCATATATCGTGCATCATGCATCGTTCATCATAAATCCTTTCATGGTACATCGTTCATCATACGTCGTTCATCATATATCGCCATCGTACATCATGCACCATACATCTACATCATGCATCGTTCATCATTAGACGTTCATCATACATCGTTCATCATTAATCGTTCATCATACAACGTTCACCATACATCGTTCATCATACATCGTTCATCATACATCGTTCGTCATGCATCGTTCATCATACATCGGTCAACATATTTCTTTCATCGTACATCGTCCATCATACATCGTTCATCATACATCGCCATCAGACATCGTCGATCATACATCGTACAACATACCTCGCTCATCACACATCGTTCATCATACATCGTTTATCGTACATCGATCATCATACATCGTTCATCGTATATTATATATCATACGTCCTGCATCATACATCATACATCATACATCATACATCGTTCATCATATATCCTATATCATATATCATACATCATAATTCGTTCACCATACAACGCTCATCATACATCGTTCATCATACATCGTACACCATACATCGGTCATCACAAATCGTCCATCAAACATCGTTCATCATACGTCGTTCATCATATATCATACATCATGCATCATACATCACATGTCATACATCGTTCATCATTAACCGTTCTTCATACATCGTTCAGAATTAATCGTTCATCATACATCGTTCATCATACATCACTCATCATACATCCTGAATCATACATAATACGTCATAAATCGTTCATCATACATCGTTCATCATACCTCGGTCGTCACACATCGTTCATCATACATCGTTCATCATACAACGATTATCATACATCGTTCAACACACGTCGTACATCATAAATTGTTCATAATTCATCGTCCATCATACATCGGTCATCATACATCGTCCATCATTCATCGTTCGTCATAAATAGTTCATCATATATCGTTCGTCATACATCGTTCCCAATTAATCGTCCATCATGCACAATACACCACGCATCATGCAGCATACATCATACATCATATATCATACATCACAAATAATTATTCATACATATTTCACCTTACATCGTCCATCATACATCGTTCATCATACATCATACATCATTCATCGTTCATCATATGTCGTTCATCATACATCGTTCATCGTACATCGTTCATCATACATCGCTCAAAGTACATCGTTCATCATACAACGTTCAACATACATCGTCCATGAAACGTCTTTCATTATACATCGTTCACTATAAATCGTTCATCATACATCGTTCCATACATCGTGCATCATACATCGTTCATCATAAATCCTTTCATCTGACATCGTTCAGCATACGTCGGTCAAAATACATCGTCATCGTACAACATGCAACATACATCATGCATCATATATCGTTCATCATTAGTCGTTCATCATACAACGTTCATCATACATCGTCCATGAAACGTCTTTCATCATACATCGTTCATCATACATCGGTCATCATTAATCGTTCATGACAGATTGTTCATCATACATCGTTCATCATACATCGGTCATCATACATCGTGCATCGTACATCGTCCATCATACATAGTTCATAATACATCCTCATCATACATCGTCCATTATACATCGTACAACATACATCGTTCATCATATATCGTTCATCATACATCGTTCACCGTACATCGTTCATCATAGATCTTTCATCGTATATCATACATCATACGTCCTGCATCATACATCATACATCATACATCATACATCGTTCATCATATATCCTACATCATGCGTCATACATCATAATTCGTTCATCACACACCGCTCATCAACATCTTTCATCATACGTCGTTCATCATATATCGTTCCACACGAATCGTTCATCATCCATCGTTCATCATACATCATACATCACACATCATTCATCATACATCATGCATCATACATCATGCATCATACAGCATACATCATACATCATACATCATACATTATACATATTACGTCATACATCATACATCATACGTCATAGATCATACATCATACATCATACATGATGCATCATAATTCATACATCATTCATCTTACATCTTATAACATACATCATACATCATACATCATACATCATACTTCGTCCGACGTTCATCAAACATCATACATCATACATCATACATCATACGTCATAAATCATACAACATGCATCATACATGATGCATCATTCAGGATAAAACATTCATCTTTCATCATACATCACACGTAGTTCATCATACATCGTTCATCATACATCGTTCATCGTACATCGTTCACCACAAATCATACATCATACATCATACATCGCACATCATACATCATACACCATACATCAAACATCATACATCATACATCATACATCATACGTAATACATCGATCATCAACATCGTTCTTCATACAACGATCATCGTACATAGTTCATCATACATCGTTCATCGTAAATCGTTCATCATACATCGTTCGTCATACATCATACATGATTCGTCATACATCATCCATCTTACATCATACATCATACATCATACATCATATATCATACGACGTACATCGTTCATCATACATCGTTCATCATACATACTACATTATGCATCATACATCATAAATCATTCACCATACATCATAATTCATACATCGTTCATCACACATCCATCATCACAAATCGTCCATCAAACATCGTTCACCATACATCGTTCTCCATACATCGTTCAACATATATCGCTCATCATATATCGTTCATCATTCATCGTTCATCATACATCATACATCATACATCATACATCATACATCATACATCGTGCATCACACATTATGCATCATGCACCATTCACCATACATCATACATTACACATCATACGACATACATCGTTCAACATACATCGTTCATCATAAATCGTTCATCTTTCATCGTTCATCATACATCATACATCATACATCATGTATCATACATCATACATCAAGCATCATACATCATGCATCATGCACCATTCATCATACATCATACATCACACATCACACGACATATATCGTTCATCATATATCGTCCATCATACATCCTACATCATACATCATACATCATTAATCCTCCATAATACATCGTTCATCATACATCGTTCATCATACACCGTTCAACGTTCATAGGTCATCACACATCGTTCATCATACATCGTTCATCATACATCGCTCATCATTAATCGTTCATCATACATCGTTCATCATACATCGTCCATCATACATCGTTCATCATACATCGTTCGTCATGCATCGTTCATCATACATCGGCCATCATACGTCGTTCAACGTACATCGTTCTTCATACATCGTTCTTCATACATCGTCATCATACATCGTTCATCATACATCGTTCATCATACATCGTTCATCATACATCGTTTATCATACATCGTTCATCGTACACCGTTCATCATACATCGTTCATCGTACATCGTCCATCATGCAACGTTCATCATACATTATCCGTGATACATCGTTCATCATACATCGTTCATTAAAAATCGTTCATCATACATCGTTCCATACATCGTGCATCATGCATCGTTCATCATAAATCCTTTCATCGCACATCGTTCATCATACTTCGTTCATCATACATCGCTTTCGTACATCATGCACCATACATCATACATAATGCATCGTTCATCATTAGTCGTTCACCATACATCGTTCATCATTAATCGTTCATCATACATCGTTCATCATACATAGTTCATCATACGTCGTTCGTCATGCATCGTCTACCATACATCGGTCATCATACATCGTTCAACGTACATCGTCCATCATACTTCGTTCATCATACATAGCCGTCATACATCGTCGATCATACATCGTACAACATACATCGCTCATCATACATTGTTCATCATACATCGTCCATCGTACATCGTTCATCATACATCGTTCATCGTAAATCATACATAATACGTCTACATCATACATCATACATCATACATCATACATCGTTCGTCATATATCCTACATCATATACCATACATCATAATTCGTTCATCATACATCGCTCATCATACATCGTTCATCATACATCGTTCATCATACATCGGTCATCATTCGTCGTTCATCATACATCGTCATCATACATGGTTCACCATCCATCGTTCATCATACATCATACATCACAAATCATACATCATACATCATGCATCATACATCATGCGTCATACAGCAAACATCATACATCTTACATCATACCTCATACACCATGCATCATAAATCATACATCATATGTCATAGATCATACATCATGCATCATACACCATGCATCATAATTCATTCAACATTCATCTTACATCTTATAACATACATTATACATCATACAACATACATCGTCCATCGTTCATCAAATATCATACATCATACATCATACATCATACATCATATATGATACATCGTTCATCATACATCGTTCAACATACATTGTTCATCATACACCGTTCATCATACATCGTTCATCATACATCATGCTTCATACATCATACATCATACATCATAACGCATACATCATACATCATTCACCGTACATCGTTGCTCATACACCATACAACATACACCATACATCATACGTCATACATCATACAACATGCGTCATACATGATGCATCATTTAGGATACAACATACATCATTCATCATACATCACACATAGTTCATCATACATCGTTCATCATTCATCGTACATCATACATCTTTCATCGTACATCTTTCACCACACGTCATACATCATACATCATACAACGTCCATCATACATCGTCCATCATACATCGTCCACCTTACATCGTACATCGTTAATCGTTCACCATACAACGATCATCATAAATCGTTCATAATACATCGTCCATCATATATCGATCATCGTTCATCATACATCATACATCATGCATCATACATCACACATCATACATCGTTCATCATTAATCGTTCTTCATATATCGTTCAGAATTAATCGTTCATCATACATCGTTCATCATACATCATTCATCATACATACTACGTCATACATCATACGTCATAAATCGTTCATCATACATCGTTCATCAAACCTCGGTCGTCACACATCGTTCATCATACTTCGTTCAACTTACATCGATCATCATACATCGTTCAACACACGTCGTTCATCATAAATTGTTCATTATTCATCGTCCATCATACATCGGTCTTCATACATCGTCCATCATTCATCGTTCGTCATAAATCGTTCATCATATATCGTTCGTCATACATCGTTCCCCATCCATCGTCCATCATGCACAATGCATCATGCATCATGCAACATACATCATACATTATATATCATAAATCACAAATAATTAATCATACATAGTTCACCTTACATCGTTCATAATACATCGTTCATCATACATCATACATCATTCATCGTTCATCATACAACGTTCATCATACATCGTTCATCGTAAATCGTTCATCATGCATCGCTCACCGTACATCGTTCATCACACAACGCTCAACAAACATCGTCCATGATACATCGTTCATAAAACATCGTTCATTATAAATCATTCATCATACATCGTTCCATACATCGTGCATCATACATCGTTCGTCATAAATCCATCATCATACATCGTTAATCATACGTCGGACATCATACATCGTCATCGTACAACATGCACCATACATCATACATAACATATCGTTCATCATTAGTCGTTCATCATACATCGTTCATCATTAATCGTTCATGACAGATTGTTCATCATACATCGTTCATCATACATCGTTCATCATACATCGTTCATCATGCATCGTTCATCATACATGTCATACATCGTTCATCATTAATCGTTCATCATACATCGTTCATCATTAATCGATCATCACATATCGTTCATCATACATCGTTCATCATACATCGTTCATCATACATCGTTCGTCATGCATCGATCATCATACATCGGTCATCATACATCGTGCATCGTACATCGTCCATCATACGTCATAGATCACACAACATGCATCATACATGATACATCATTCAGGATACAACATACATCATTCATCATACATCACATGTAGTTCATCATACATCGTTCATCATACATCGTTCATCGTACATCGATCACCACACATCATACATCATACATCATACATCGCACATCATACATCATACACCATACATCATACATCATACATCATACATCATACATCATACGTCATACATCGTACATCATTCATCGTCCACCATACATCGTCCATCTTACATCGTACATCGTTCATCGTTCATCATACAACGGTCATCACACGTCGTTCATAATACATCGTTCATCATATATCGTTCAACATACATCGATCACCATTGTTCATCATAAAACGTCCACCGTACATAGTTCATCATACATCGTTCATCGTAAATCGTTCATCATACATCGTTCATCATACATCATATATGATTCGTCATACATCATACTTCATACATAATATATCATGCTTCTTACATCATGCATCATACAGCATACATCATACATCATACATCATTAATCACCCATCGTTCATCATGCATAGTTCACCATACATCGTTCATCATACGTCGTTCGACTTTCATAGTTCACCACACATCGTTCATCATACATCCTACATCATGCATCATACATCATAAGTCGTTCACCATACATCATACATCATACATCGTGCATCCTACATCGGTCATAATTCATCATTCTTCATACATCATACATCATACATCATAACGCATATACCATACATCATTCATCGTCCATCGTTGCTCATACACCCTACATCATATATCATACATCATACGTCATACATCATACAACATGCGTCATACATGATGCATCATTTAGGATACAACGTACATCATTCATCATACATCACACATCGTTCATCATACATCGTCCATCATATATCGATCATCGTTCACCATACACAATCCGTCATACATCATACATCATAAACCATACATCATACATCATACATCACATATCATACGACATACATAGTCCATCATACATCGTTCATCATATATCATACATCATGCATCATACATCACACATCATACATCGTTCATCATTAACCGTTCTTCATACATCGTTCAGAATTAATCGTTCATCATACATCGTTCATCAAACATCATTCATCATACATCCTACATCATACATAATACGTCATAAATCGTTCATCATACATCGTTCATCATACCTCGGTCGTCACACATCGTTCATCACACATCGTTCATCATAAAACGATCATCATACATCGTTCAACACACGTCGTACATCATAAATTGTTCATCATTCATCGTCCATCATACATCGGTCATCATACATCGTTCATCATTCATCGTTCGTCATAAATAGTTCATCATATATCGTTCGTCATACATCGTTCCCAATACATCGTCCATCATGCACAATACACCATGCATCATGCAGCATACATCATACATCATATATCATAGATCACAAATAATTAATCATACATATTTCACCTTACATCGTTCATCATACATCGTTCATCATACATCATACATCATTCATCGTTCATCATACGTCGTCCATCATACATCGTCCATCGTACATCGTTCATCATACATCGCCCAAAGTACATCGTTGATCATACAACGTTCATCATGCATCGTCCATGAAACGTCTTTCATCATACATCGTTCTTTATAAATCGTTCATCATACATCGTTCCATACATCGTGCATCATACATCGTTCATCATAAATCCTTTCATCATACATCGTTCATCATACGTCGGTCATAATACATCGTCATCGTACAACATGCACCATACATCATACATCATATATCGTTCATCATTAGTCGTACATCATACATCGTTCATCATTAATCGTTCATGACAGATTGTTCATCATACATCGTTCATCATACATCGTTCATCACACATCGTTCGTCATGCATCGTCCATCATATATCGATCATCGTTCTCCATACATAATCCGTCATACATCATACATCATAAATCATACATCATACATCATACATCACATATCATACGACATACATAGTCCATCATACATCGTTCATCATACATCCTAAATCATACGTCATACATCATAAATCGTTCACCATACATCATACATCATACATCGTTCATCATATATCGGTCATCACAAATCGTCCATCAAACGTCGTTCATCATACATCGTTCATCATATATCATACATCATGCATCATACATCACACATCATACATCGTTCATCATTAACCGTTCTTCATACATCGTTCAGAATTAATCGTTCGTCATACATCGTTCATCAAACATCATTCATCATACATCCTACATCATACATAATACGTCATAAATCGTTCATCATACATCGTTCATCATACCTCGGTCGTCACACATCGTACATCACACATCGTTCATCATAAAACGATCATCATACATCGTTCAACACACGTCGTACATCATAAATTGTTCATCATTCATCGTCCATCATACATCGGTCATCTTACATCGTTCATCATTCATCGTTCGTCATAAATAGTTCATCATATATCGTTCGTCATACATCGTTCCCAATACATCGTCCATCATGCACAATACACCATGCATCATGCAGCATACATCATACATCATATATCATAGATCACAAGTAATTAATCATACATATTTCACCTTACATCGTTCATCATACATCGTTCATCATACATCATACATCATTCATCGTCCAATATACGTCGGTCATCATACATCGTTCATCGTACATCGTTCATCATACATCGCTCAAAGTACATCGTTCATCACACAACGTTCATCATACATCGTCCATGAAACGTCTTTCATCATACATCGTTCTTTATAAATCGTTCATCATACATCGTTCCATACATCGTGCATCATACATCGTTCATCATAAATCCTTTCATCATACATCGTTCATCATACGTCGGTCATAATACATCGTCATCGTACAACATGCACCATACATCATACATCATATATCGTTCATCATTAGTCGTACATCATACATCGTTCATCATTAATCGTTCATGACAGATTGTTCATCATACATCGTTCATCATACGTCGTTCATCACACATCGTTCGTCATGCATCGTCCATCATACATCGGTCATCATACATCGTTCATCGTACATCGTCCATCATACATCGTTCATCATACATCGTCATCATACATCGTTCATCATACATCGTACAACATACATCGTTCTTCATACATCGTTCATCATACATCGTTCTTCGTACATCGTTCATCATACATCGTTCATAGTAAATCATCCATCATACGTCCAGCATCATACATCATACATCATACATCATACATCGTTCATCATATATCCTACATCATACATCATATTTCGTTCATCATACATCGCTCATCCTACATCTTTCATCATACTTCGTTCATCATACATCGGTCATCATACATCGTTCATCATACATAGTTCATCACAAATCGTTCATCATCCATCGCTCATCATGCATCATACATCACACATATTTCATCATACATCGTTCATCATACATCGTTCATCATAAATCCTTTCATCGTACATCGTTCATCATACGTCGTCCATCATACATACTCATCGTACATCATGGACCATACATCATACATCATACGTCGTTCATCATTAGTCGTTCATCATACATCGTTCTTCATTAATCGTTCATCATATATCGTTCATCGTACATCGTTCATCACACATCGTTCATCATACATCGTCCGTCATGCATCGTTCATCATACATCGGTCATCATACATCGTGCATCGTACATCGTCCATCATACATCGCTCATCATACATCCTCATCATACATCGTCCATCATACATCGTTCATCATATATCGTTCATCATACATCGTTCATCGTACATCGTTCATCATAGATCGTTCATCGTAAATCATACATCATACTTCCTGCAACATACATCATACATCATACATCATACATCGTTCATCATATATCCTACATCATACGTCATACATCATAATTCGTTCATCATATATAGCGCATCAAACGTCTTTCATCATACATGGTTCATCACATTTCGTTCCACACGAATCGTTCACCATCCATCGTTCATCATACATCATACATCACACATCATTCATCATACATCATGCATCATACATCATGCATCATACAGCAAACATCATACATCATACATCATACATCATACATCGTCCGACGTTCATCAAACATCATACATCATACATCATACATCATACGTCATAAACCATACAACATGCATCATACATGATGCATCATTCAGGATACAACATTCATCTTTCATCATACATCACACGTAGTACATCATACATCGTTCATCATACATCGTTCATCGTACATCGTTCACCACACATCATACATCATACATCATACATCGCACATCATACATCATACACCATACGTCATACATCATACATCATACATCATGCATCATACGTAATACGTCGTTCGTCATACATCGTCCATCATACATCGCCCATCTTACATCGTACATCGTTCATCGTTCATCATACAGCGGTCATCACACGTCGTTCAAAATACATCGTTCATCATATTTCGATCAACATACATCGATCATCAATATCGTTCATCATACAACGATCATCGTACATAGTTCATCATACATCGTTCATCGTAAATCGTTCATCATACATCGTTCATCATACATCATACATGATTCGTAATACATCATACTTCATACGTCATATATCATGCTTCATACATCATGCATCATACAGTATACATCATACGTCATATATCATAAATCACACATCGTTCATCATATATAGTTCACCATACATCGTTCATCATACGTCGTTCGACTTTCATAGTCCATCACACATCGTTCATCATACATCGTTTATCATACATCGTCCATCATTCACAATACATCATCCATCATACATCATACATCATACATCATACATCACATATCATACGACATACATCGTTCATCATACATCGTTCATCACACATCCTACATCATGCATCATACATCATAAATCGTTCACCATACATCATACATCATACATCGTTCATCATACATCAGTCATCACATCGTTCATCATACATCGTTCTCCATACATCGTTCAACATATATCGTTCATCATATATCGTTCATCATTCATCGTTCATCGTACATCGTCCATCATACAACGTTCATCATACATTGTCCATGATACATCGTTCATCATACATCGTTCAACATATATCGTTCATCATATATCGTTCACCATTCATCGTTAATCGTACTTCATACATCATACATCATACCTCATACATCATACATAATACATTACATATCATACGACAGACATCGATCATCATACATCGTTCATCATACATCCTACATCATACATAATACATCATAAATCGTTCTCAATACATCATACATCATACATCGTTCATCTTACATCGGTCATCACAAATCGTCCATCAAACATCGTTCATCATACATCGTTCAACATATATCGTTCATCATATATCGTTCACCATTCATCGTTCATCGTACTTCATACATCATACATCATACTTCATACATCATACATCATGCATCATGCATCATGCATCACACAGAATACATCATACATCATGCATCGTTCATCATTAGTCGTTCATCATACATCGTTCATCATTAATCGCTCATCATACATCGTTCATCATACGTCGTTCATCATACATCGTTCATCATACATCGTTCGTCATGCATCGTTCATCATACATCGGTCATCATACGTCGTTCATCGTACATCGTTCTTCATACATCGTTCATCATACATCGTCATCATACATCGTTCATCATACATCGTACAACATACATCTATCATCATACATCGTTCATCATACATCGTTCATCGTACACCGTTCATCATACATCGTTCATCGTACATCGTCCATCAAACAACGTTCATCATACATTGTCCATGATACCTCGTTCATCATACATCGTTCATTATAAATCGTTCATCATACATCGTTCCATACATCGTGCATCATGCATCGTTCATCATAAATCATTTCATCGTACATCGTTCGTCATTCATCGCGTTCGTACATCATGCACCATACATCATACATCATGCATCGTTCACCATTAGTCGTTCACCATACATCGTTCATCATTAATCGTCCATCATACGTCGTTCATCATACATCGCCATCATACCTCGTCGATCATACATCGTACAACATACATCGCTCAACATACATCGTTCATCATACATCGTTCATCGTACATCGTTCATCATACATCGTCCGTCGTAAATCATACATTATACGTCCTGCATCATACATCATACATGATACATCATACATCTTTCATCATATATCCTACATCATATACCATACATCATAATTCGTTCATCATACATCGCTCATCATACATCGTTCATCATACATCGTTCATCATACATCGGCCATCATACATCGTTCATCATACATCGTCATCATACATGGTTCACCACCCATCGTTCATCATACATCATACATCACACATCATACATCATACATCATGCATCATACATCATGCGTCATACAGCAAACATCATACATCATACATCATACATCATACATCATACATCATAAATCATACATCATATGTCATAGATCATACATCATGCATCATACACCATGCATCATAATTCATTCAACATTCATCTTACATCTTATAACATACATTATACATCATACAACATACATCGTCCATCGTTCATCAAATATCATACATCATACATCATACATCATACATCATATATTATACATCGTTCATCATACATCGTTCAACATACATTGTTCATCATACACCGTTCATCATACATCGTTCATCATACATCATGCTTCATACATCATACATCATACATCATAACGCATACATCATACATCATTCACCGTACATCGTTGCTCATACACCATACAACATACACCATACATCATACGTCATACATCATACAACATGCGTCATACATGATGCATCATTTAGGATACAACATACATCATTCATCATAAATCACACATAGTTCATCATACATCGTTCATCATTCATCGTACATCATACATCTTTCATCGTACATCTTTCACCACACGTCATACATCATACATCATACAACGTCCATCATACATCGTCCATCATACATCGTCCACCTTACATCGTACATCGTTAATCGTTCACCATACAACGATCATCATAAATCGTTCATAATACATCGTCCATCATATATCGATCATCGTTCACCATACATCATACGTCATACATCATACATCATACATCATACATCATACATCACACATCACATATCATACGACATCCATCGTCCATTGTACATCGTTCATCATACATCCTAAATCATACATCATACAACTTCCATCATGAATAATCAAGTCATACATCATACATCTTTACATCATATATCATACATCGTATATCATTCATCATTCATCATACGTCGGTCATCATCATCCGCTTCATAGATAGCTCGTCATACATCGTGCATCATACATCGTTCTTCGTACATCGTTCATCATACTACGTTCATCACACATCATCATGATACATCGTTCATCATACATCGTTCATGATCAACTATTCATCATACATCAAACGGTCTGCTGCGCACAGTCATACATCGTTCATCATAAATCGTTCATCGTACATCGATCATCATACATCATACATCACACATCATACATCATACATCATACACCATGCATCATACATAATGCATCATACAGCATTCATCATAAGTCATAAATAGTTCATCATACATCGTTCATCATACATCGTTCATCATACATCGTTCATCATACATCGTTCAACAGATATCAGTCACCATACGGCGTTCAGTATATATCGTTTATCATACATCAGACATCATACATCATACATCATACGTCGTTCATCATATACCGTCCATTGTTTATCGTTCATCATACATCGTTCATCATTCACCATACATCATCCATCATACATCATACATCAAACATCATACATCATACATCATACGTCACATATCATACTACATACATCGTTCATCATACATCGTCCATCATTCATCCTACATCATACATCATGCATCATAAATCGTTCACCACACATCATACATTATACATCGTTCATCATACATCGGTCATCACAGATCATCCATCAAACATCGTTCATCATACATCGTTGATCATACATCATTCATCATACATCCTACATCATACATCATAATTCAAAAATCGTTCATCATACATCGTTCATCATATATCGGTCATCACATATCGTTCATCATGCATCTTTCATCATACATCGATCATCATACATCGTTCAACACACGTCGTTCATCATAAATTACTCATCTTTCATCGTCCATCGTACATCGGTCATCATACATCGTTCATCATTCATCGTTCATCATAAATCGTTCATCATATATCGTTCGTCATACATCGTTCCCAATACATCGTCCATCATGCACCATACATCATGCATCATACAGCATACATCATACATCATATATGATACATCACAAATAATTCATCATACATAGTTCACCGTACATCGTTCATCATACATCGTTCATCATACATCATACAACATTCTTCATACATCATCCATCATTCATCATACATCGTATATCACACATCATAAGACATACATAGTACCTCATACATCGTTCATCATACATCCAACATCATACGTCATACATCGTATATCGTTAACCATATAACGTTCGTCATGCGTCGATCATCATACATCGGTCATCATATTTCGTTCGTCATGCATCGCTCATCATACATCGGTCACCATATATCGTCCATCATACATCGTTCATCATACATCGTTCATCATACATCGTTCGTCATGCATCGTACATCATACATCTATCATCTTACATCGTTCATCATACATCGTTCATAATACCTAGTTCATCATACGTTGTTCAGTATACATCACACGACATACGTCATACATCATGCATCATACATCATACATCGTTCATCATTCATCGTTCATCAAGCATCGTTCATCGCAAATCGTCAATCATCCATCGTTCATCATACATCATACATCGTAAATCATTCATCTTACATCATGTAACGTACATCACGCATCACACATCATACATTGTCCATCGTTCATCAAACATCATACATCATACATCATACATCATATATCATATATCATACATCGTCCATCGTATATCTTTCAACATATATTGTTCGTCATACATCGTTCATCATGCA
>JAUCRC010000119.1:0-54263 GCA_032399595.1 Tetragonula carbonaria
GAATTTCATTGTTTCATGAATGTTTCGTGAAGTAACCATGACTAAGCGAAGTTTTAGCTTCATTTTGATGTTTTCATAGATATTAATCTAGTTTCACCGCGAAACAGGTTATTTCGTTGAAGTTTATCGTTTCATGAATGTTTCGTGAAATAACCGTGATTTAACGGAGATTTAGCTTAATTATCATGTTTTCGTAGATATCAAGCTACTTTCACTGCGAAACACGTCATTTCGATGTATTTCATCGTTTCATGAATGTTTCGTGAAATAACCATTATTTAGCGAAGATTAAGCTTAAGATTTTAGCTTAATTTTGATATTTTAATGGATAACTAGCTACTTTCACTGCGAAACACGTTATTTATTTGAATTTCATCGTTTCATGAATGTTTCGTGAAATAGCGATGATTTAGCGGAGATTTTGCTCAATATTGAAGGTTTCATAGAAATCAAGCTACTTTCACTGCGAAACACGCTATTTAGTTGAATTTCATCGTTTCATGAATGTTTCGTGAAATAACGATGATTTAGCGGAGATTTAGCTCAATATTGAAGGTTTCATAGAAATCAAGCTACTTTCACTGCGAATCACGTTATTTCGTTGAATTACATGTTTCATGAATGTTTCGTGAAATAACCGTGATTTACCGAAGATTTAGCTTAATTTTCGTGTTTTCGTAGATATCAAGCTACTTTCAGTGCGAAACACGTTATTTCGATGTATTTCATCGTTTCATGAATGTTTCGTGAAATAACCATTATTTAGAGAAGATTTAGCTTAGTTTTGAGATTTTATTGGATAACTAGCTACTTTCACTGCGAAACACGTTATTTCGTAGAATTTCATCGTTTCATGAAAGTTTCGTGAAATAACTATGATATAGCGAAGATTTAGCTTAATCTTCATGTTTTCGTAGAAATCAAGCTACTTTAACTGCGAAACACGTTATTTCGATGAATTTCATCGTTTCATGAATGTTTCGTGAAATAACCATGATTTAGCGAAGATTTAGCTTAATCTTCATGTTTTCGTAGATATCAATCCACTTTCACTGCGACCACGTTATTTCGTTGAATTTCATTGTTTCATGAATGTTTCGTGAAATAACCGTGATTTAACGGAGATTTAGCTTAATTTTCATGTTTTCGTAGATATCAAGCTACTTTCACTGCGAAACACGTTATTTCGATGTATTTCATCGTTTCATGAATGTTTCGTGAAATAACCATTATTTAGCGAAGATTGTTAAGATTTTAGCTTAATTTTGATATTTTAATGGATAACTAGCTACTTTCACTGCGAAACACGTTATTTCGTTGAATTTCATCGTTTCATGAATGTTTCGTGAAATAACGATGATTTAGCGAAGATTAAGCTTAATTTTCATGTTTTCGCAGATATCAAGCTACTTTCACTGCGAAACACGTTATTTCGACGTATTTCCTCGTTTCATGAATGTTTCGTGAAATAACCATTATTTAGAGATGATTTAGCTTAATTTTGATATTTTAATGGATAACTAGCTACTTTCACTGCGAAACACGTTATTTCGTAGAATTTCATCGTTTCATGAATGTTTCGTGAAATAACGATGATTTAGCGAAGATTTAGCGTAATTTTGATGTTTTAATGGATAACTAGTTACTTTCACTGCGAAACACGATATTTAGTTGAATTTCATCGTTTCATGAATGTTTCGTGAAATAACCATGACTAGTCGAAGTTTTAGCTTAATTTTGATTTTTTCATAGATATCAATCTACTTACACCGCGAAACACGTTATTTCGATGACATTCATCGTTTCATTAATGTTTCGTGAAATAACGAATGATTTAGCGGAGAATTAACTTAATATTGATGGTTTCATAGAAATAAAGCTACTTACACTGCGAAACACGTTATTTCGATGAATTTCAACGTTTCATGAATGTTTCGTGAAATAACCATGATTTAGCGAAGATTTAGCTTAACCTTCATGTTTTCGTAGATAACCTGCTGCTTTCACTGCGAAACACGTTATTTCGTGGAATTTCATTGTTTCAAGAATGTTTCGTGAAATAACCATGATTTACCGAAGATTTAGCTTAATTTTCATGTTTTCGTAGTTATCAAGCTACTTTCACTGCGATACAAGTTATTTAATTGAATTTCATCGTTTCATGCATGTTTCGTGAAATAACCATGACTAAGCGAAGTTATAGCTTCATTTTGATGTTTTCATATATATCAATCTAGTATCACCGCTAAACAGGTTATTTCGTTGAAGTTCATCGTTTCATGAATGTTTCGTGAAATAACCATGATTTAGCGAAGATTTAGCTTAATCTTCATGTTTTCGTAGATATCAATCCACTTTCACTGCGACCACGTTATTTCGTTGAATTTCATTGTATCATGAACGTTTCGTGAAATAACCGTGATTTAACGGAGATTTAGCTTAATTTTCATGTTTTCGTAGATATCAAGCTACTTTCACTGCGAAACACGTTATTTCGATGTATTTCATCGTTTCATGAATGTTTCGTGAAATAACCATTATTTAGCGAAGATTTATCTTAATTTTGATATTTTAATGGATAACTAGCTACCTTCACTGCGAAACACGTTATTTCGTTGAATTTCATCGTTTCATGAATGTTTCGTGAAATAACGATGATTTAGCGGAGATTTAGCGTAATTTTGATGTTTTAATGGATAACTAGTTACTTTCACTGCGAAACACGTTATTTAGTTGAATTTCATCGTTTCATGAATGTTTCGTGAAATAACCATGATCTAGAGAAGATTTAGCTTAATCTTCATGTTTTCGTATACAACCTGCTGCTTTCACTGCGAAACACGTTATTTCGTGGAATTTCATTGTTTCAAGAATGTTTCGTGAAATAACCATGATTTACCGAAGATTTAGCTTAATTTTCATGTTTTCGTAGATATCAAGCTACTTTCACTGCGAAACGCGTTATTACGTTGAATTTCATCGTTTCATGAATGTTTCGTGAAATAACCATGATTTAGCGTAGATTAATCTTAATTTTGATGTTTTCATAGATATCAAGCTACTTTCACCGCGAAACACGTTATTTCGTTTAATTTCAATGTTTCATGAGTGTTTCGTGAAATAACCATGATTTACCGAAGATTTAGCGTAATTTTGATGTTTTAATGGATAACTAGCTACTTTCACTGCGAAACACGTTATTTAGTTGACTTTCATCGTTTCATGAATGTTTCTTGAAATAACCATGACTAATCGAAGTTTTAGCTTAATTTTAATGTATTCATAGATATCAATCTACTTTCACGGCGAAACACGTTATTTCGTTGAATTTCATCGTTTCATGAATGTTTCGTGAAATAACGATGATTTAGCGAAGATTAAGCTCAATTTTCATGTTTTCGCAGATATCAAGCTACTTTCACTGCGAAACACGTTATTTCGATGTATTTCCTCGTTTCAAGAATGTTTCGTGAAATAACCATTATTTAGAGATGATTTAGCTTAATTTTGATATTTTAATGGATAACTAGCTACTTTCACTGCGAAACACGTTATTTCGTAGAATTTCATCGTTTCATGAATGTTTCGTGAAATAACGATGATTTAGCGAAGATTTAGCGTAATTTTGATGTTTTAATGGATAACTAGTTACTTTCACTGCGAAACACGTTATTTAGTTGAATTTCATCGTTTCATGAATGTTTCGTGAAATAGCCATGACTAATCGTAGTTTTAGCTTAGATTGATGTTTTCATAGATATCAATCTACTTACACCGCGAAACACGTTATTTCGTTGAATTTCATCGTTTCATTAATGTTTCGTGAAATAACGATGATTTAGCGGAGAATTAGCTTATTATTGATGGTCTCATAGAACTCAAGCTACTTTCACTGCGAAACACGTTATTTAGTTGAATTTCATCGTTTCATGAATGTTTCGTGAAATAACGATGATTTAGCGGAGATTTAGCTCAATATTGAAGGTTTCATAGAAATCAAGCTACTTTCACTGCGAAACACGTTATTTCGTTGAATTACATGTTTCATGAATGTTTCGTGAAATAACCGTGATTTACCGAAGATTTAGCTTAATTTTCGTGTTTTCGTAGATATCAAGCTACTTTCAGTGCGAAACACGTTATTTCGATGTATTTCATCGTTTCATGAATGTTTCGTGAAATAACCATTATTTAGAGAAGATTTAGCTTAGTTTTGAGATTTTATTGGATAACTAGCTACTTTCACTGCGAAACACGTTATTTCGTAGAATTTCATCGTTTCATGAAAGTTTCGTGAAATAACGATGATATAGCGAAGATTTAGCTTAATTTTCATGTTTTCGTAGAAATCAAGCTACTTTAACTGCGAAACACGTTATTTCGATGAATTTCATCGTTTCATGAATGTTTCGTGAAATAACGATTATTTAGACGAGATTTAGCTCAATATTGAAGGTTTCATAGAAATCAAGCTACTTTCACTGCGAAACACGTTATTTCGTTGAATTACATGTTTCATGAATGTTTCGTGAAATAACCGTGATTTACCGAAGATTTAGCTTAATTTTCGTGTTTTCGTAGATATCAAGCTACTTTCAGTGCGAAACACGTTATTTCGATGTATTTCATCGTTTCATGAATGTTTCGTGAAATAACCATTATTTAGAGAAGATTTAGCTTAGTTTTGAGATTTTAATGGATAACTAGCTACTTTCACTGCGAAACACGTTATTTCGTAGAATTTCATCGTTTCATGAATGTTTCGTGAAATAACGATGATTTAGCGAAGATTTAGCGTAATTTTGATGTTTTAATGGATAACTAGTTACTTTCACTGCGAAACACGTTATTTAGTTGAATTTCATCATTTCATGAATGTTTCGTGAAATAACCATGACTAGTCGAAGTTTTAGCTTAATTTTGATGTTTTCATAGATATCAATCTACTTACACCGCGAAACACGTTATTTCGTTGAATTTCATCGTTTCATTAATGTTTCGTGAAATAACGATGATTTAGCGGAGAATTAGCTTAATATTGATGGTCTCATAGAAATCAAGCTACTTTCACTGCGAAACACGTTATTTAGTTGAATTTCATCGTTTCATGAATGTTTCGTGAAATAGCGATGATTTAGCGGAGATTTAGCTCAATATTGAAGGTTTCATAGAAATCAAGCTACTTTCACTGCGAAACACGTTATTTCGTTGTATTACATGTTTCATGAATGTTTCGTGAAATAACCGTGATTTACAGAAGATTTAGCTTAATTTTCATGTTTTCGTAGATAACCTGCTGCTTTCACTGAGAAACACGTTATTTCGTGGAATTTCATTGTTTCATGAATGTTTCGTGAAATAACCATGATTTACCGAAGATTTAGCTTAATTTTCATGTTTTCGTAGATATCAAGCTACTTTCACTGCGAAACACTTTATTTCGTTGAATTTCATCGTTTCATGAATGTTTCGTGATATAACCATGATTTAGCGTAGATTTAGCTTGATTTTGATGTTTTCATAGATATCAAGCTACTTTCACTGCGAAACACGTTATTTCGTAGAATTTCATCGTTTCATGAATGTTTCGTGAAATAACGATGATTTAGCGAAGATTTAGCGTAATTTTGATGTTTTAATGGATAACTAGTTACTTTCACTGCGAAACACGATATTTAGTTGAATTTCATCGTTTCATGAATGTTTCGTGAAATAACCATGACTAGTCGAAGTTTTAGCTTAATATTGATTTTTTCATAGATATCAATCTACTTACACCGCGAAACACGTTATTTCGATGACATTCATCGTTTCATTAATGTTTCGTGAAATAACGATGATTTAGCGGAGAATTAACTTAATATTGATGGTTTCATAGAAATAAAGCTACTTACACTGCGAAACACGTTATTTCGATGAATTTCAACGTTTCATGAATGTTTCGTGAAATAACCATGATTGAGCGAAGATTTAGCTTAACCTTCATGTTTTCGTAGATAACCTGCTGCTTTCACTGCGAAACACGTTATTTCGTGGAATTTCATTGTTTCAAGAATGTTTCGTGAAATAACCATGATTTACCGAAGGTTTAGCTTAATTTTCATGTTTTCGTAGTTATCAAGCTACTTTCACTGCGATACAAGTTATTTAATTGAATTTCATCGTTTCATGCATGTTTCGTGAAATAACCATGACTAAGCGAAGTTATAGCTTCATTTTGATGTTTTCATATATATCAATCTAGTATCACCGCTAAACAGGTTATTTCGTTGAAGTTCATCGTTTCATGAATGTTTCGTGAAATAACCATGATTTAGCGAAGATTTAGCTTAATCTTCATGTTTTCGTAGATATCAATCCACTTTCACTGCGACCACGTTATTTCGTTGAATTTCATTGTATCATGAACGTTTCGTGAAATAACCGTGATTTAACGGAGATTTAGCTTAATTTTCATGTTTTCGTAGATATCAAGCTACTTTCACTGCGAAACACGTTATTTCGATGTATTTCATCGTTTCATGAATGTTTCGTGAAATAACCATTATTTAGCGAAGATTTAGCTTAATTTTGATATTTTAATGGATAACTAGCTACTTTCACTGCGAAACACGTTATTTCGTTGAATTTCATCGTTTCATGAATGTTTCGTGAAATAACGATGATTTAGCGAAGATTAAGCTTAATTTTCATGTTTTCGCAGATATCAAGCTACTTTCACTGCGAAACACGTTATTTCGATGTATTTCCTCGTTTCATGAATGTTTCGTGAAATAACCATTATTTAGAGATGATTTAGCTTAATTTTGATATTTTAATGGATAACTAGCTACTTTCACTGCGAAACACGTTATTTCGTAGAATTTCATCGTTTCATGAATGTTTCGTGAAATAACGATGATTTAGCGAAGATTTAGCGTAATTTTGATGTTTTAATGGATAACTAGTTACTTTCACTGCGAAACACGTTATTTAGTTGAATTTCATCGTTTCATGAATGTTTCGTGAAATAGCCATGACTAATCGTAGTTTTAGCTTAGATTGATGTTTTCGAAGATATCAATCTACTTACACCGCGAAACACGTTATTTCGTTGAATTTCATCGTTTCATTAATGTTTCGTGAAATAACGATGATTTAGCGGAGAATTAGCTTATTATTGATGGTCTCATAGAACTCATGCTACTTTCACCGCGAAACACGTTATTTAGTTGAATTTCATCGTTTCATGAATGTTTCGTGAAATAACGATGATTTAGCGGAGATTTAGCTCAATATTGAAGGTTTCATAGAAATCAAGCTACTTTCACTGCGAAACACGTTATTTCGTTGAATTACATGTTTCATGAATGTTTCATGAAATAACCGTGATTTACCGAAGATTTAGCTTAATTTTCGTGTTTTCGTAGATATCAAGCTACTTTCAGTGCGAAACACGTTATTTCGATGTATTTCATCGTTTCATGAATGTTTCGTGAAATAACCATTATTTAGAGAAGATTTAGCTTAGTTTTGAGATTTTATTGGATAACTAGCTACTTTCACTGCGAAACACGTTATTTCGTAGAATTTCATCGTTTCATGAAAGTTTCGTGAAATAACGATGATATAGCGAAGATTTAGCTTAATTTTCATGTTTTCGTAGAAATCAAGCTACTTTAACTGCGAAACACGTTATTTCGATGAATTTCATCGTTTCATGAATGTTTCGTGAAATAACGATTATTTAGACGAGATTTAGCTCAATATTGAAGGTTTCATAGAAATCAAGCTACTTTCACTGCGAATCACGTTATTTCGTTGAATTACATGTTTCATGAATGTTTCGTGAAATAACCGTGATTTACCGAAGATTTAGCTTAATTTTCGTGTTTTCGTAGATATCAAGCTACTTTCAGTGCGAAACACGTTATTTCGATGTATTTCATCGTTTCATGAATGTTTCGTGAAATAACCATTATTTAGAGAAGATTTAGCTTAGTTTTGAGATTTTATTGTATAACTAGCTACTTTCACTGCGAAACACGTTATTTCGTTGAATTACATGTTTCATGAATGTTTCGTGAAATAACCATGATTTACAGAAGATTTAGCTTAATTTTCATGTTTTCGTAGAAATCAAGCTACTTTCACTGCGAAACACGTTATTTAGTTGAATTTCATCGTTTCATGAATGTTTCGTGAAATAGCGATGATTTAGCGGAGATTTAGCTCAATATTGAAGGTTTCATAGAAATCAAGCTACTTTCACTGCGAAACACGTTATTTCGTTGAATTACATGTTTCATGAATGTTTCGTCAAATAACCGTGATTTACAGAAGATTTAGCTTAATTTTCATGTTTTCGTAGATATCAAGCTACTTTCAGTGCGAAACACGTTATTTCGATGAATTTCATCGTTTCATGAATGTTTCGTGAAATAACGATGATTTAGCGGAGAATTAGCTTAATATTGATGGTCTCATAGAAATCAAGCAACTTTCACTGCGAAACACGTTATTTAGTTGAATTTCATCGTTTCATGAATGTTTCGTGAAATAGCGATGATTTAGCGGAGATTTAGCTCAATATTGAAGGTTTCATAGAAATCAAGCTACTTTCACTGCGAAACACGTTATTTAGTTGAATTTCATCGTTTCATGAATGTTTCGTGAAATAGCGATGATTTAGCGGAGATTTAGCTCAATATTGAAGGTTTCATAGAAATCAAGCTACTTTCACTGCGAAACACGTTATTTAGTTGAATTTCATCGTTTCATGAATGTTTCGTGAAATAGCGATGATTTAGCGGAGATTTAGCTCAATATTGATGGTTTCATAGAAATCAAGCTACTTTCACTGCGAAACACGTTATTTCGTTGAATTACATGTTTCATGAATGTTTCGTGAAATAACCGTGATTTACCGAAGATTTAGCTTAATTTTCGTGTTTTCGTAGATATCAAGCTACTTTCAGTGCGAAACACGTTATTTCGATGTATTTCATCGTTTCATGAAAGTTTCGTGAAATAACCATTATTTAGCGAAGATTTAGCTTAATTTTGACATTTTAATGGATAACTAGCTACTTTCACTGCGAAACACGTTATTTCGTTTAATTTCATCGTTTCATGAATGTTTCGTGAAATAACGATGATTTAGCGAAGATTAAGCTTAATTTTCATGTTTTCGCAGATATCAAGCTACTTTCACTGCGAAACACGTTATTTCGACGTATTTCCTCGTTTCATGAATGTTTCGTGAAATAACCATTATTTAGAGATGATTTAGCTTAATTTTGATATTTTAATGGATAACTAGCTACTTTCACTGCGAAACACGTTATTTCGTAGAATTTCATCGTTTCATGAATGTTTCGTGAAATAACGATGATTTAGCGAAGATTTAACGTAATTTTGATGTTTTAATGGATAACTAGTTACTTTCAGTGCGAAACACGTTATTTAGTTGAATTTCATCGTTTCATGAATGTTTCGTGAAATAACCATGACTAGTCGAAGTTTTAGCTTAATTTTGATGTTTTCATAGATATCAATCTACTTACACCGCGAAACACGTTATTTCGTTGAATTTCATCGTTTCATTAATGTTTCGTGAAATAACGATGATTTATCGGAGAATAAGCTTAATATTGATGGTCTCATAGAAATCAAGCTACTTTCACTGCGAAACACGTTATTTAGTTGAATTTCATCGTTTCATGAATGTTTCGTGAAATAGCTATGATTTAGCGGAGATTTAGCTCAATATTGAAGGTTTCATAGAAATCAAGCTACTTTCACTGCGAAACACGTTATTTCGTTGAATTACATGTTTCATGAATGTTTCGTGAAATAACCGTGATTTACAGAATATTTAGCTTAATTTTCATGTTTTCGTAGATATCAAGCTACTTTCAGTGCGAAACACGTTATTTCGATGAATTTCATCGTTTCATGAATGTTTCGTGAAATAACGATGATTTAGCGGAGAATTAGCTTAATATTGATGGTCTCATAGAAATCAAGCTACTTTCACTGCGAAACACGTTATTTAGTTGAATTTCATCGTTCCATGAATGTTTCGTGAAATAGCGATGATTTAGCGGAGATTTAGCTCAATATTGAAGGTTTCATAGAAATCAAGCTACATTCACTGCGAAACACGTTATTTAGTTGAATTTCATCGTTTCATGAATGTTTCGTGAAATAGCGATGATTTAGCGGAGATTTAGCTCAATATTGAAGGTTTCATAGAAATCAAGCTACTTTCACTGCGAAACACGTTATTTAGTTGAATTTCTTCGTTTCATGAATGTTTCGTGAAATAACGATGATTTAGCAGAGATTTAGCTCAATATTGAAGGTTTCATAGAAATCAAGCAACTTTCTCTGCGAAACACGTTATTTCGTTGAATTACATGTTTCATGAATGTTTCGTGAAATAACCGTGATTTACCGAAGATTTAGCTTAGTTTTGAGATTTTATTGGATAACTAGCTACTTTCACTGCGAAACACGTTATTTCGTAGAATTTCATCGTTTCATGAAAGTTTCGTGAAATAACGATGATATAGCGAAGATTTAGCTTAATTTTCATGTTTTCGTAGAAATCAAGCTACTTTAACTGCGAAACACGTTATTTCGATGAATTTCATCGTTTCATGAATGTTTCGTGAAATAACCATGATTTAGCGAAGATTTAGCTTAATCTTCATGTTTTCGTAGATATCAATCCACTTTCACTGCGACCACGTTATTTCGTTGAATTTCATTGTTTCATGAACGTTTCGTGAAATAACCGTGATTTAACGGAGATTTAGCTTAATTTTCATGTTTTCGTAGATATCAAGCTACTTTCACTGCGAAACACGTTATTTCGATGTATTTCATCGTTTCATGAATGTTTCGTGAAATAACCATTATTTAGCGAAGATTTAGCTTAATTTTGATATTTTAATGGATACCTAGCTACTTTCACTGCGAAACACGTTATTTCGTTGAATTATATGTTTCATGAGTGTTTCGTGAAATAACCGTGATTTACCGAAGATTTAGCTTAATTTTCGTGTTTTCGTAGATATCAAGCTACTTTCAGTGCGAAACACGTTATTTCGATGTATTTCATCGTTTCATGAATGTTTCGTGAAATAACCATTATTTAGGGAAGATTTAGCTTAGTTTTGAGATTTTATTGGATAACTAGCTACTTTCACTGCGAAACACGTTATTTCGTAGAATTTCATCGTTTCATGAAAGTTTCGTGAAATAACGATGATATAGCGAAGATTTAGCTTAATTTTCATGTTTTCGTAGAAATCAAGCTACTTTAACTGCGAAACACGTTATTTCGATGAATTTCATCGTTTCATGCATGTTTCGTGAAATAACCATGATTTAGCGAAGATTTAGCTTAATCTTCATGTTTTCGTAGATATCAATCCACTTTCACTGCGACCACGTTATTTCGTTGAATTTCATTGTTTCATGAACGTTTCGTGAAATAACCGTGATTTAACGGAGATTTAGCTTAATTTCCATGTTTTCGTAGATATCAAGCTACTTTCACTGCGAAACACGTTATTTCGATGTATTTCATCGTTTCATGAATGTTTCGTGAAATAACCATTATTTAGCGAAGATTTAGCTTAATTTTGATATTTTAATGGATAACCAGCTACTTTCACTGCGAAACACGTTATTTCGTTGAATTTCATCGTTTCGTGAATGTTTCGTGAAATAACGATGATTTAGCGACGATTAAGCTTAATTTTCATGTTTTCGCAGATATCAAGCTACTTTCACTGCGAAACACGTTATTTCGACGTATTTCCTCGTTTCATGAAAGTTTCGTGAAATATCCATTATTTAGAGATGATTTAGCTTAATTTTGATATTTTAATGGATAACTAGCTACTTTCACTGCGAAACACGTTATTTCGTAGAATTTCATCGTTTCATGAATGTTTCGTGAAATAACGATGATTTAGCGAAGATTTAGCGTAATTTTGATGTTTTAATGGATAACTAGTTACTTTCAGTGCGAAACACGTTATTTAGTTGAATTTCATCGTTTCATGAATGTTTCGTGAAATAACCATGACTAGTCGAAGTTTTAGCTTAATTTTGATGTTTTCATAGATATCAATCTACTTACACCGCGAAACACGTTATTTCGTTGAATTTCATCGTTTCATTAATGTTTCGTGAAATAACGATGATTTAGCGGAGAATTAGCTTAATATTGATGGTCTCATAGAAATCAAGCTACTTTCACTGCGAAACACGTTATTTAGTTGAATTTCATCGTTTCATGAATGTTTCGTGAAATAGCGATGATTTAGCGGAGATTTAGCTCAATATTGAAGGTTTCATAGAAATCAAGCTACTTTCACTGCGAAACACGTTATTTCGTTGAATTACATGTTTCATGAATGTTTCGTGAAATAACCGTGATTTACAGAAGATTTAGCTTAATTTTCATGTTTTCGTAGATATCAAGCTACTTTCAGTGCGAAACACGTTATTTCGATGAATTTCATCGTTTCCTGAATGTTTCGTGAAATAACGATGATTTAGCGGAGAATTAGCTAAATATTGATGGTCTCATAGAAATCAAGCTACTTTCACTGCGAAACACGTTATTTAGTTGAATTTCATCGTTTCATGAATGTTTCGTGAAATAGCGATGATTTAGAGGAGATTTAGCTCAATATTGAAGGTTTCATAGAAATCAAGCTACTTTCACTGCGAAACACGTTATTTAGTTGAATTTCATCGTTTCATGAATGTTTCGTGAAATAGCGATGATTTAGCGGAGATTTAGCTCAATATTGAAGGTTTCATAGAAATCAAGCTACTTTCACTGCGAAACACGTTATTTAGTTGAATTTCATCGTTTCATGAATGTTTCGTGAAATAACGATGATTTAGCGGAGATTTAGCTCAATATTGAAGGTTTCATAGAAATCAAGCTACTTTCACTGCGAAACACGTTATTTCGTTGAATTACATGTTTCATGAATGTTTCGTGAAATAACCGTGATTTACCGAAGATTTAGCTTAATTTTCGTGTTTTCGTAGATATCAAGCTACTTTCAGTGCGAAACACGTTATTTCGATGTTTTTCATCGTTTCATGAATGTTTCGTGAAATAACCATTATTTAGAGAAGATTTAGCTTAGTTTTGAGATTTTATTGGATAACTAGCTACTTTCACTGCGAAACACGTTATTTCGTAGAATTTCATCGTTTCATGAAAGTTTCGTGAAATAACAATGATATAGCGAAGATTTAGCTTAATTTTTATGTTTTCGTAGAAATCAAGCTACTTTAACTGCGAAACACGTTATTTCGATGAATTTCATCGTTTCATGAATGTTTCGTGAAATAACCATGATTTAGCGAAGATTTAGCTTAATTTTGATATTTTAATGGATAACTAGCTACTTTCACTGCGAAACACGTTATTTCGTTGAATTTCATCGTTTCATGAATGTTTCGTGAAATAACGATGATTTAGCCGAGATTTAGCTCAATATTGAAGGTTTCATAGAAATCAAGCAACTTTCTCTGCGAAACACGTTATTTCGTTGAATTACATGTTTCATGAATGTTTCGTGAAATAACCGTGATTTACCGAAGATTTAGCTTAATTTTCGTGTTTTCGTAGATATCAAGCTACTTTCAGTGCGAAACACGTTATTTCGTTGAATTACATGTTTCATGAATGTTTCGTGAAATAACCGTGATTTACCGAAGATTTAGCTTAATTTTCGTGTTTTCGTAGATATCAAGCTACTTTCAGTGCGAAACACGTTATTTCGATGTATTTCATCGTTTCATGAATGTTTCGTGAAATAACCATTATTTAGAGAAGATTTAGCTTAGTTTTGAGATTTTATTGGATAACTAGCTACTTTCACTGCGAAACACGTTATTTCGTAGAATTTCATCGTTTCATGAAAGTTTCGTGAAATAACGATGATATAGCGAAGATTTAGCTTAATTTTCATGTTTTCGTAGAAATCAAGCTACTTTAACTGCGAAACACGTTATTTCGATGAATTTCATCGTTTCATGAATGTTTCGTGAAATAACCATGATTTAGCGAAGATTTAGCTTAATCTTCATGTTTTCGTAGATATCAATCCACTTTCACTGCGACCACGTTATTTCGTTGAATTTCATTGTTTCATGAACGTTTCGTGAAATAACCGTGATTTAACGGAGATTTAGCTTAATTTCCATGTTTTCGTAGATATCAAGCTACTTTCACTGCGAAACACGTTATTTCGATGTATTTCATCGTTTCATGAATGTTTCGTGAAATAACCATTATTTAGCGAAGATTTAGCTTAATTTTGATATTTTAATGGATAACTAGCTACTTTCACTGCGAAACACGTTATTTCGTTGAATTTCATCGTTTCATGAATGTTTCGTGAAATAACGATGATTTAGCGAAGATTAAGCTTAATTTTCATGTTTTCGCAGATATCAAGCTACTTTCACTGCGAAACACGTTATTTCGACGTATTTCCTCGTTTCATGAAAGTTTCGTGAAATATCCATTATTTAGAGATGATTTAGCTTAATTTTGATATTTTAATGGATAACTAGCTACTTTCACTGCGAAACACGTTATTTCGTAGAATTTCATCGTTTCATGAATGTTTCGTGAAATAACGATGATTTAGCGAAGATTTAGCGTAATTTTGATGTTTTAATGGATAACTAGTTACTTTCAGTGCGAAACACGTTATTTAGTTGAATTTCATCGTTTCATGAATGTTTCGTGAAATAACCATGACTAGTCGAAGTTTTAGCTTAATTTTGATGTTTTCATAGATATCAATCTACTTACACCGCGAAACACGTTATTTCGTTGAATTTCATCGTTTCATTAATGTTTCGTGAAATAACGATGATTTAGCGGAGAATTAGCTTAATATTGATGGTCTCATAGAAATCAAGCTACTTTCTCTGCGAAACACGTTATTTCGTTGAATTACATGTTTCATGAATGTTTCGTGAAATAACCGTGATTTACCGAAGATTTAGCTTAATTTTCGTGTTTTAGTAGATATCAAGCTACTTTCAGTGCGAAACACGTTATTTCGTTGAATTACATGTTTCATGAATGTTTCGTGAAATAACCGTGATTTACCGAAGATTTAGCTTAATTTTCGTGTTTTCGTAGATATCAAGCTACTTTCAGTGCGAAACACGTTATTTCGATGTATTTCATCGTTTCATGAATGTTTCGTGAAATAACCATTATTTAGAGAAGATTTAGCTTAGTTTTGAGATTTTATTGGATAACTAGCTACTTTCACTGCGAAACACGTTATTTCGTAGAATTTCATCGTTTCATGAAAGTTTCGTGAAATAACGATGATATAGCGAAGATTTAGCTTAATTTTCATGTTTTCGTAGAAATCAAGCTACTTTAACTGCGAAACACGTTATTTCGATGAATTTCATCGTTTCATGAATGTTTCGTGAAATAACCATGATTTAGCGAAGATTTAGCTTAATCTTCATGTTTTCGTAGATATCAATCCACTTTCACTGCGACCACGTTATTTCGTTGAATTTCATTGTTTCATGAACGTTTCGTGAAATAACCGTGATTTAACGGAGATTTAGCTTAATTTCCATGTTTTCGTAGATATCAAGCTACTTTCACTGCGAAACACGTTATTTCGATGTATTTCATCGTTTCATGAATGTTTCGTGAAATAACCATTATTTAGCGAAGATTTAGCTTAATTTTGATATTTTAATGGATAACTAGCTACTTTCACTGCGAAACACGTTATTTCGTTGAATTTCATCGTTTCATGAATGTTTCGTGAAATAACGATGATTTAGCGAAGATTAAGCTTAATTTTCATGTTTTCGCAGATATCAAGCTACTTTCACTGCGAAACACGTTATTTCGACGTATTTCCTCGTTTCATGAAAGTTTTGTGAAATATCCATTATTTAGAGATGATTTAGCTTAATTTTGATATTTTAATGGATAACTAGCTACTTTCACTGCGAAACACGTTATTTCGTAGAATTTCATCGTTTCATGAATGTTTCGTGAAATAACGATGATTTAGCGAAGATTTAGCGTAATTTTGATGTTTTAATGGATAACTAGTTACTTTCAGTGCGAAACACGTTATTTAGTTGAATTTCATCGTTTCATGAATGTTTCGTGAAATAACCTTGACTAGTCGAAGTTTTAGCTTAATTTTGATGTTTTCATAGATATCAATCTACTTACACCGCGAAACACGTTATTTCGTTGAATTTCATCGTTTCATTAATGTTTCGTGAAATAACGATGATTTAGCGGAGAATTAGCTTAATATTGATGGTCTCATAGAAATCAAGCTACTTACACTGCGAAACACGTTATTTAGTTGAATTTCATCGTTTAATGAATGTTTCGTGAAATAGCGATGATTTAGCGGAGATTTAGCTCAATATTGAAGGTTTCATAGAAATCAAGCTACTTTCACTGCGAAACACGTTATTTCGTTGAATTACATGTTTCATGAATGTTTCGTGAAATAACCGTGATTTACAGAAGATTTAGCTTAATTTTCATGTTTTCGTAGATATCAAGCTACTTTCAGTGCGAAACACGTTATTTCGATGAATTTCATCGTTTCCTGAATGTTTCGTGAAATAACGATGATTTAGCGGAGAATTAGCTAAATATTGATGGTCTCATAGAAATCAAGCTACTTTCACTGCGAAACACGTTATTTAGTTGAATTTCATCGTTTCATGAATGTTTCGTGAAATAGCGATGATTTAGAGGAGATTTAGCTCAATATTGAAGGTTTCATAGAAATCAAGCTACTTTCACTGCGAAACACGTTATTTAGTTGAATTTCATCGTTTCATGAATGTTTCGTGAAATAGCGATGATTTAGCGGAGATTTAGCTCAATATTGAAGGTTTCATAGAAATCAATCTACTTTCACTGCGAAACACGTTATTTAGTTGAATTTCATCGTTTCATGAATGTTTCGTGAAATAACGATGATTTAGCGGAGATTTAGCTCAATATTGAAGGTTTCATAGAAATCAAGCTACTTTCACTGCGAAACACGTTATTTCGTTGAATTACATGTTTCATGAATGTTTCGTGAAATAACCGTGATTTACCGATGATTTAGCTTAATTTTCGTGTTTTCTTAGATATCAAGCTACTTTCAGTGCGAAACACGTTATTTCGATGTTTTTCATCGTTTCATGAATGTTTCGTGAAATAACCATTATTTAGAGAAGATTTAGCTTAGTTTTGAGATTTTATTGGATAACTAGCTACTTTCACTGCGAAACACGTTATTTCGTAGAATTTCATCGTTTCATGAAAGTTTCGTGAAATAACGATGAAATAGCGAAGATTTAGCTTAATTTTTATGTTTTCGTAGAAATCAAGCTACTTTAACTGCGAAACACGTTATTTCGATGAATTTCATCGTTTCATGAATGTTTCGTGAAATAACCATGATTTAGCGAAGATTTAGCTTAATTTTGATATTTTAATGGATAACTAGCTACTTTCACTGCGAAACACGTTATTTCGTTGAATTTCATCGTTTCATGAATGTTTCGTGAAATAACGATGATTTAGCGGAGAATTAGCTTAATATTGATGGTCTCATAGAAATCAAGCTACTTTCACTGCGAAACACGTTATTTAGTTGAATTTCATCGTTTCATGAATGTTTCGTGAAATAACCATGATTTAGCGAAGATTTAGCTTAATCTTCATGTTTTCGTAGATAACCTGCTGCTTTCACTGAGAAACACGTTATTTCGTGGAATTTCATTGTTTCATGAATGTTTCGTGAAATAACCATGATTTACCGAAGATTTAGCTTAATTTTGATGTTTTCATAGATATCAAGCTACTTTCACTGCGAAACACGTTATTTCGTTGAATTTCATCGTTTCATGAATGTTTCGTGAAATAACCATGATTTAGCGAAGATTTAGTTAATTTTGAGTTTTCATAAATCAAGCTACTTTCACTGCGAAACACGTTATTTCGTTGAATTACATGTTTCATGAATGTTTCGTGAAATAACCATGATTTATCGAAGATTTAGCTTAATTTTCTTGTTTTCGTAGATATCAATCTACTATCACCGCGAAACACGTTATTTCGATGTTTTTCATCGTTTCATGAATGTTTCGTGAAATAACCATTATTTAGAGAAGATTTAGCTTAGTTTTGATATTTTATTGGATAACTAGCTACTTTCACTGCGAAACACGTTATTTCGTAGAATTTCATCGTTTCATGAATGTTTCGTGAAATAACGATGATTTAGCGAAGATTTAGCTTAATTTTTATGTTTTCGTAGAAATCAAGCTACTTTAACTGCGAAACACGTTATTTCGATGAATTTCATCGTTTCATGAATGTTTCGTGAAATAATGATGATTTAGCGGAGATTTAGCTTAATTTTGATATTTTAATGGATAACTAGCTTCTTTCACCGCGAAACACGTTATTTCGTTGAATTTCATCGTTTCATGAATGTTTCGTGAAATAACGATGATTTAGCGGAGAATTAGCTTAATATTGATGGTCTCATAGAAATCAAGCTACTTTCACTGCGAAACACGTTATTTAGTTGAATTTCATCGTTTCATGAATGTTTCGTGAAATAACCATGATTTAGCGAAGATTTAGCTTAATCTTCATGTTTTCGTAGATAACCTGCTGCTTTCACTGAGAAACACGTTATTTCGTGGAATTTCATTGTTTCATGAATGTTTCGTGAAATAACCATGATTTACCGAAGATTTAGCTTAATTTTCATGTTTTCGTAGATATCAAGCTACTTTCACTGCGAAACACTTTATTTCGTTGAATTTCATCGTTTCATGAATGTTTCGTGAAATAACCATGATTTAGCGTTGATTTAGCTTAATTTTGATGTTTTCATAGATATCAAGCTACTTTCACTACGAAACTCGTTATTTCGTAGAATTTCATCGTTTCATGAATGTTTCGTGAAAAAACGATGATTTAGCGAAGATTTAGCGTAATTTTGATGTTTTAATGGATAACTAGTTACTTTCACTGCGAAACACGATATTTAGTTGAATTTCATCGTTTCATGAATGTTTCGTGAAATAACCATGACTAGTCGAAGTTTTAGCTTAATTTTGATTTTTTCATAGATATCAATCTACTTACACCGCGAAACACGTTATTTCGTTGAATTTCATCGTTTCATGAATGTTTCGTGAAATAACCATGATTTACCGAAGATTTAGCTTAATTTTCATGTTTTCGTAGATATCAAGCTACTTTCACTGCGATACACGTTATTACGTTGAATTTCATCGTTTCATGAATGTTTCGTGAAATAACCATGATTTAGCGTAGATTAAGTTTAATTTTGATGTTCTCATAGATATCAAGCTACTTTCACTGCGAAACACGTTATTTCGTTCAATTTCAATGTTTCATGAGTGTTTCGTGAAATAACCATGATTTACCGAAGATTTAGCGTAATTTTGATGTTTTCATAGATATCAATCTACTTTCACCGCGAAACACGTTATTCAGTTGAATTTCATCGTTTCATGAATGTTTCGTGAAGTAACCATGACTAAGCGAAGTTTTAGCTACATTTTGATGTTTTCATAGATATCAATCTAGTTTCACCGCGAAACAGGTTATTTCGTTGAAGTTTATCGTTTCATGAATGTTTCGTGAAATAACGGTGATTTAGCGGAGATTTAGCTTAATATTGAAGGTTTCATAGAAATCAAGCTACTTTCACTGCGAAACACGTTATTTCGTTGAATTACATGTTTCATGAATGTTTCGTGAAATACCCATGATTTAGCGTAGATTTAGCTTAATATTCATGTTTTCGTAGTTATCAGGCTACATTCACTGCGAAACACGTTATTTCGTTGAATTTCATCGTTTCATGAATGTTTCGTGAAGTAACCATGATTTAGCGAAGATTTAGCTTAATTTTCATGTTTTCGTAGTAATCAAGCTACTTTCACTGCGAAACACGTTATTTCGATGAATTTCATCGTTTCATGAATGTTTCGTGAAATAACCATGATTTACCGAAGATTTAGCTTAATTTTGATGTTTTAATTGATAACTAGCTACTTTCACTGCGAAACACGTTATTTCGTTGAATTTCATCGTTTCATGATTGTTTCGTGAAATAACGATGATTTAGCGAAGATTAAGCTTAATTTTCATGTTTTCGCAGATATCAAGCTACTTTCACTGCGAAACACGTTATTTCGACGTATTTCCTCGTTTCATGAATGTTTCGTGAAATAACCATTATTTAGAGATGATTTAGCTTAATTTTGATATTTTAATGGATAACTAGCTACTTTCACTGCGAAACACGTTATTTCGTAGAATTTCATCGTTTCATGAATGTTTCGTGAAATAACGATGATTTAGCGAAGATTTAGCGTAATTTTCATGTTTTAATGGATAACTAACTTTTCATGCGAAACACGTTATTTAGTTGAATTTCATCGTTTCATGAATGTTTCGTGAAATAACGATGATTTAGTGGAGATTTAGCTCAATATTGATGGTCATAGAAATCAAGCTACTTTCACTGCGAAACACGTTATTTCGTTGAATTACATGTTTCATGAATGTTTCGTGAAATAACCATGATTTACAGAAGATTTAGCTTAATTTTCGTGTTTTATTAGATATCAGCTACTTTCACTGCGAAACACGTTATTTCGATGTATTTCATCGTTTCATGAATGTTTCGTGAAATAACCATTATTTAGAGAAGATTTAGCTTAGTTAGATTTTATTGGATAACTAGCTACTTGCGAAACACGTTATTTCGTGAATTTCATCGTTTCATGAAAGTTTCGTGAAATAACGATGATATAGCGAAGATTTAGCTTAATTTTCATGTTTTCGTAGAAATCAAGCTACTTTAACTGCGAAACACGTTATTTCGATGAATTTCATCGTTTCATGAATGTTTCGTGAAATAACCATGATTTAGCGAAGATTTAGCTTAATCTTCATGTTTTCGTAGATATCAATCCACTTTCACTGCGACCACGTTATTTCGTTGAATTTCATTGTTTCATGAACGTTTCGTGAAATAACCGTGATTTAACGGAGATTTAGCTTAATTTTCATGTTTCGTAGATATCAAGCTACTTTCACTGCGAAACACGTTATTTCGATGTATTTCATCGTTTCATGAATGTTTCGTGAAATAACCATTATTTAGCGAAGATTTAGCTTAATTTTGATATTTTAATGGATAACTAGCTACTTTCACTGCGAAACACGTTATTTCGTTGAATTTCATCGTTTCATGAATGTTTCGTGAAATAACGATGATTTAGCGAAGATTAAGCTTAATTTTCATGTTTTCGCAGATATCAAGCTACTTTCACTGCGAAACACGTTATTTCGACGTATTTCATCGTTTCATGAATGTTTCGTGAAATAACCATTATTTAGAGAAGATTTAGCTTAATTTTGATATTTTAATGGATAACTAGCTACTTTCACTGCGAAACACGTTATTTCGTAGAATTTCATCGTTTCATGAATGTTTCGTGAAATAACGATGATTTAGCGAAGATTTAGCTTAATTTTGATGTTTTAGTAGATAACTAGCTTTCATGCGAAACACGTTATTTAGTTGAATTTCATCGTTTCATTAATGTTTCGTGAAATAACGATGATTTAGCGTTGATTTAGCTTAATTTTGATGTTTTCATAGATATCAAGCTACTTTCACTGCGAAACACGTTATTTCGATGAATTTCAACGTTTCATGAATGTTTCGTGAAATAACCATGATTTAGCGTAGATTAAGTTTAATTTTGATGTTTTCATAGATATCAAGCTACTTTCACTGCGAAACACGTTATTTCGTTCAATTTCAATGTTTCATGAGTGTTTCGTGAAATAACCATGATTTACCGAAGATTTAGCGTAATTTTGATGTTTTCATAGGTATCAATCTACTTTCACCGCGAAACACGTTATTCAGTTGAATTTCATCGTTTCATGAATGTTTCGTGAAGTAACCATGACTAAGCGAAGTTTTAGCTTCATTTTGATGTTTTCATAGATATCAATCTAGTTTCACCGCGAAACAGGTTATTTCGTTGAAGTTTATCGTTTCATGAATGTTTCGTGAAATAACGGTGATTTAGCGGAGATTTAGCTCAATATTGAAGGTTTCATAGAAATCAAGCTACTTTCACTGCGAAACACGTTATTTCGTTGAATTTCATCGTTTCATGAATGTTTCGTGAAATAACCATGATTTAGTGAAGATTTAGCTTAATTTTCATGTTTTCGTAGTAATCAAGCTACTTTCACTGCGAAACACGTTATTTCGATGAATTTCATCGTTTCGTGAATGTTTCGTGAAATAACCATGATTTAGCGAAGATTTAGCTTAATTTTGATGTTTTAATTGATAACTAGCTACTTTCACTGCGAAACACGTTATTTCGTTGAATTTCATCGTTTCATGAATGTTTCGTGAAATAACGATGATTTAGCGAAGATTAAGCTTAATTTTCATGTTTTCGCAGATATCAAGCTACTTTCACTGCAGAAACACGTTATTTCGATGTATTTCCTCGTTTCATGAATGTTTCGTGAAATAACCATTATTTAGAGATGATTTAGCTTAATTTTGATATTTTAATGGATAACTAGCTACTTTCACTGCGAAACACGTTATTTCGTAGAATTTCATCGTTTCATGAATGTTTCGTGAAATAACGATGATTTAGCGAAGATTTAGCGTAATTTTCATGTTTTAATGGATAACTAGTTAATTTCAGTGCGAATCACGTTATTTAGTTGAATTTCATCGTTTCATGAATGTTTCGTGAAATAACCATGACTAGTCGAAGTTTTAGCTTAATTTTGATGTTTTCATAGATATCAATCTACTTACACCGCGAAACACGTTATTTTGTTGAATTTCATCGTTTCATTAATGTTTCGTGAAATAACGATGATTTAGCGGAGAATTAGCTTATTATTGATGGTCTCATAGATCTCAAGCTACTTTCACTGCGAAACACGTTATTTAGTTGAATTTCATCGTTTCATGAATGTTTCGTGAAATAACGATGATTTAGCGGAGATTTAGCTCAATATTGAAGGTTTCATAGAAATCAAGCTACTTTCACTGCGAAACACGTTATTTCGTTGAATTACATGTTTCATGAATGTTTCGTGAAATAACCGTGATTTACCGAAGATTTAGCTTAATTTTCGTGTTTTCGTAGATATCAAGCTACTTTCAGTGCGAAACACGTTATTTCGATGTATTTCATCGTTTCATGAATGTTTCGTGAAATAACCATTATTTAGAGAAGATTTAGCTTAGTTTTGAGATTTTATTGGATAACTAGCTACTTTCACTGCGAAACACGTTATTTCGTAGAATTTCATCGTTTCATGAAAGTTTCGTGAAATAACGATGATATAGCGAAGATTTAGCTTAATTTTCATGTTTTCGTAGAAATCAAGCTACTTTAACTGCGAAACACGTTATTTCGATGAATTTCATCGTTTCATGAATGTTTCGTGAAATAACCATGATTTAGCGAAGATTTAGCTTAATCTTCATGTTTTCGTAGATATCAATCCACTTTCACTGCGACCACGTTATTTCGTTGAATTTCATTGTTTCATGAACGTTTCGTGAAATAACCGTGATTTAACGGAGATTTAGCTTAATTTTCATGTTTTCGTAGATATCAAGCTACTTTCACTGCGAAACACGTTATTTCGATGTATTTCATCGTTTCATGAATGTTTCGTGAAATAACCATTATTTAGCGAAGATTTAGCTTAATTTTGATATTTTAATGGATAACTAGCTACTTTCACTGCGAAACACGTTATTTCGTTGAATTTCATCGTTTCATGAATGTTTCGTGAAATAACGATGATTTAGCGAAGATTAAGCTTAATTTTCATGTTTTCGCAGATATCAAGCTACTTTCACTGCGAAACACGTTATTTCGACGTATTTCCTCGTTTCATGAATGTTTCGTGAAATAACCATTATTTAGAGATGATTTAGCTTAATTTTGATATTTTAATGGATAACTAGCTACTTTCACTGCGAAACACGTTATTTCGTAGAATTTCATCGTTTCATGAATGTTTCGTGAAATAACGATGATTTAGCGAAGATTTAGCGTAATTTTGATGTTTTAATGGATAACTAGTTACTTTCAGTGCGAAACACGTTATTTAGTTGAATTTCATCGTTTCATGAATGTTACGTGAAATAACCATGACTAGTCGAAGTTTTAGCTTAATTTTGATGTTTTCATAGATATCAATCTACTTACACCGCGAAACACGTTATTTCGTTGAATTTCATCGTTTCATTAATGTTTCGTGAAATAACGATGATTTAGCGGAGAATTAGCTTAATATTGATGGTCTCATAGAAATCAAGCTACTTTCACTGCGAAACACGTTATTTAGTTGAATTTCATCGTTTCATGAATGTTTCGTGAAATAGCGATGATTTAGCGGAGATTTAGCTCAATATTGAAGGTTTCATAGAAATCAAGCTACTTTCACTGCGAAACACGTTATTTAGTTGAATTTCATCGTTTCATGAATGTTTCGTGAAATAACGATGATTTAGCGGAGATTTAGCTCAATATTGAAGGTTTCATAGAAATCAAGCTACTTTCACTGCGAAACACGTTATTTCGTTGAATTACATGTTTCATGAATGTTTCGTGAAATAACCGTGATTTACCGAAGATTTAGCTTAATTTTCGTGTTTTCGTAGATATCAAGCTACTTTCAGTGCGAAACACGTTATTTCGATGTATTTCATCGTTTCATGAATGTTTCGTGAAATAACCATTATTTAGAGAAGATTTAGCTTAATTTTGATATTTTAATGGATAACTAGCTACTTTCACTGCGAAACACGTTATTTCGTTGAATTTCATCGTTTCATGAATGTTTCGTGAAATAACGATGATTTAGCGAAGATTTAGCTTAATTTTGATGTTTTCATAGATATCAAGCTACTTTCACTGCGAAACACGTTATTTCGATGAATTTCATCGTTTCATGAATGTTTCGTGAAATAGCGATGATTTAGCGGAGATTTAGCTCAATATTGAAGGTTTCATAGAAATCAAGCTACTTTCACTGCGAAACACGTTATTTCGTTGAATTACATGTTTCATGAATGTTTCGTGAAATAACCGTGATTTACAGAAGATTTAGCTTAATTTTCATGTTTTCGTAGATATCAAGCTACTTTCACTGCGAAACACTTTATTTCGTTGAATTTCATCGTTTCATGAATGTTTCGTGAAATAACCATGATTTAGCGAAGATTTAGCTTAATTTTGATGTTTTCATAGATATCAAGCTACTTTCACTGCGAAACACGTTATTTCGTAGAATTTCATCGTTTCATGAATGTTTCGTGAAATAACGATGATTTAGCGAAGATTTAGCGTAATTTTGATGTTTTAATGGATAACTAGTTACTTTCACTGCGAAACACGATATTTAGTTGAATTTCATCGTTTCATGAATGTTTCGTGAAATAACCATGACTAGTCGAAGTTTTAGCTTAATTTTGATTTTTTCATAGATATCAATCTACTTACACCGCGAAACACGTTATTTCGTTGACATTCATCGTTTCATTAATGTTTCGTGAAATAACGATGATTTAGCGGAGATTAACTTAATATTGATGGTTTCATAGAAATAAAGCTACTTACACTGCGAAACACGTTATTTCGATGAATTTCAACGTTTCATGAATGTTTCGTGAAATAACCATGATTTAGCGAAGATTTAGCTTAACCTTCATGTTTTCGTAGATAACCTGCTGCTTTCACTGCGAAACCCGTTATTTCGTGGAATTTCATTGTTTCAAGAATGTTTCGTGAAATAACCATTATTTACCGAAGATTTAGCTTAATTTTCATGTTTTCGTAGATATCAAGCTACTTTCACTGCGATACACGTTATTCAGTTGAATTTCATCGTTTCATGAATGTTTCGTGAAGTAACCATGACTAAGCGAAGTTTTAGCTTCATTTTGATGTTTTCATAGATATCAATCTAGTTTCACCGCTAAACAGGTTATTTCGTTGAAGTTCATCGTTTCATGAATGTTTCGTGAAATAACGGTGATTTAGCGGAGATTTAGCTTAATATTGAAGGTTTCATAGAAATCAAGCTACTTTCACTGCGAAACACGTTATTTCGTTGAATTACATGTTTCATGAATGTTTCGTGAAATAACTGTGATTTACCGAAGATTTAGCTTAATTTTCATGTTTTCGAAGATATCAAGCTACTTTCACTGCGAAACACGTTATTACGTTGAATTTCATCGTTTCATGAATGTTTCGTGAAATAACCATGATTTAGCGTAGATTAAGCTTAATTTTGATGTTTTCATAGATATCAAGCTACTTTCACCGCGAAACACGTTATTTCGTTTAATTTCAATGTTTCATGAGTGTTTCGTGAAATAACCATGATTTACCGAAGATTTAGCGTAATTTTGATGTTTTAATGGATAACTAGCAACTTTCACTGCGAAACACGTTATTTAGTTGAATTTCATCGTTTCATGAATGTTTCGTGAAATAACCATGACTAATCGAAGTTTTAGCTTCAACCATGATTTAGCGTAGATTAAGCTTAATTTTGATGTTTTCATAGATATCAAGCTACTTTCACCGCGAAACACGTTATTTCGTTTAATTTCAATGTTTCATGAGTGTTTCGTGAAATAACCATGATTTACCGAAGATTTAGCGTAATTTTGATGTTTTAATGGATAACTAGCAACTTTCACTGCGAAACACGTTATTTAGTTGAATTTCACCGTTTCATGAATGTTTCGTGAAATAACCATGACTAATCGAAGTTTTAGCTTAATTTTAATGTATTCATAGATATCAATCTACTTTCACGGCGAAACACGTTATTTCGTTGAATTTCATCGTTGCATGAATGTTTCGTGAAATAACGATGATTTAGCGGAGAATTAGCTTAATATTGATGGTTTCATAGAAATCAAGCTACTTTCACTGCGAAACACGTTATTTAGTTGAATTTCATCGTTTCATGAATGTTTCGTGAAATAACGATGATTTAGCGGAGATTTAGCTTAATATTGAAGGTTTCATAGAAATCAAGCTACTTTCACTGCGAAACACGTTATTTCGTTGATTTACATGTTTAATGAATGTTTCGTGAAATAACCGTGATTTACCGAAGATTTAGCTTAATTTTCATGTTTTCGTAGATATCAAGCTACTTTCACTGCGAAACACGTTATTTCGATGTATTTCATCGTTTCATGAATGTTTCGTGAAATAAATATGATTAAGCGTAGTTTTAGCTTAATTTTGATGTTTTCATAGATATCAATCTACTTTCACCGCGAAACACGTTATTAAGTTGAATTTCATCGTTTCATGAATGTTTCGTGAAGTAACCATGACTAAGCGAAGTTTTAGCTTCATTTTGATGTTTTCATTGATATCAATCTAGTTTCACTGCTAAACAGGTTATTTCGTTGAAGTTCATCGTTTCATGAATGTTTCGTGAAATAACGGCGATTTTGCGGAGATTTAGCTTAATATTCATGTTTTCGTAGTTATCAGGCTACATTCACTGCGAAACACGTTATTCCGTTGAATTTCATCGTTTCATGAATGTTTCGTGAAATAACCATGATTTAGCAAAGATTTAGCTTAATTTTCATGTTTTCTTAGTAATCAATCTACTTTCACTGCGAAACACGTTATTTCGATGAATTTCATCGTTTAATGAATGTTTCGTGAATTAACCATGATTTACCGAAGATTTAGCTTAATTTTGATGTTTTAATGGATAACTAGCTACTTTCACTGCGAAACACGTTATTTCGTCGAATTTCATCGTTTCATGAATGTTTCGTGAAATAACCATGATTTAGCGAAGATTTAGCTTAATCTTCATGTTTTCGTAGATATCAATACACTTTCACTGCGAAACACGTTATTTCGTTGAATTTCATTGTTTCATGAACGTTTCGTGAAATAACCATGATTTAACGGAGATTTAGCTTAATTTTCATGTTTTCGTAGATATCAAGCTACTTTCACTGCGAAACACGTTATTTCGATGTATTTCATCGTTTCATGAATGTTTCGTGAAATAACCATTATTTAGCGAAGATTTAGCTTAATTTTGATATTTTAATGGATATCTAGCTACTTTCACTGCGAAACTCGTTATTTCGTTGAATTTCATCGTTTCATGAATGTTTCGTGTAATAACGATGATTTAGCGAAGATTAAGCTTAATTTTCATGTTTTCGCAGATATCAAGCTACTTTCACTGCGAAACACGTTATTTCGATGAATTTCCTCGTTTCATGAATGTTTCGTGAAATAACCATTGTTTAGAGATGATTTAGCTTAATTTTGATATTTTAATGGATAACTAGCTACTTTCACTGCGAAACACGATATTTCGTAGAATTTCATCGTTTCATGAATGTTTCGTGAAATAACGATGATTTAGCGAAGATTTAGCGTAATTTTGTTGTTTTAATGGATAACTAGTTACTTTCACTGCGAAACACGTTATTTAGTTGAATTTCATCGTTTCATGAATGTTTCGTGAAATAACCATGACTAATCGAAGTTTTAGCTTAGATTGATGTTTTCATAGATATCAATCTACTTTCACTGCGAAACACGTTATTTAGTTGAATTTCATCGTTTCATGAATGTTTCGTGAAATAACGATGATTTAGCGGAGATTTAGCTCAATATTGAAGGTTTCATAGAAATCAAGCTACTTTCACTGCGAAACACGTTATTTCGTTGAATTACATGTTTCATGAATGTTTCGTGAAATAACCGTGATTTACCGAAGATTTAGCTTAATTTTCATGTTTTCGTAGGTATCAATCTACTTTCAGTGCGAAACACGTAATTTCGATGTATTTCATCGTTTCATGAATGTTTCGTGAAATAACCATTATTTAGAGAAGATTTAGCTTAGTTTTGAGATTTTATTGGTTAACTAGCTACTTTCACTGCGAAACACGTTAATTCGTAGAATTTCATCGTTTCATGAAAGTTTCGTGAAATAACGATGATTTAGCGAAGATTTAGCTTAATTTTCATGTTTTCGTAGAAATAAAGCTACTTTAATTGCGAAACACGTTATTTCGATGAATTTCATCGTTTCATGAAAGTTTCGTGAAATAACCATGATTTAGCGAAGATTTAGCTTAATCTTCATGTTTCCGTAGATATCAATCCACTTTCACTGCGACCACGTTATTTCGTTGAATTTCATTGTTTCATGAACGTTTCGTGAAATAACCGTGATTTAACGGAGATTTAGCTTAATTTTCATGTTTTCGTAGATATCAAGCTACTTTCACTGCGAAACACGTTATTTCGATGTATTTCATCGTTTCATGAATGTTTCGTGAAATAACCATTATTTAGCGAAGATTTAGCTTAAATTTGATATTTTAATGGATAACTAGCTACTTTCACTGCGAAACACGTTATTTCGTTGAATTTCATCGTTTCATGAATGTTTCGTGAAATAACGATGATTTAGCGATGATTAAGCTTAATTTTCATGCTTTCGCAGATATCAAGCTACTTTCACTGCGAAACACGTTATTTCGATGTATTTCATCGTTTCATGAATGTTTCGTGAAATAACCATTATTTAGCGAAGATTTATCTTAATTTTGATATTTTAATGGATAACTAGCTACTTTCACTGCGAAACACGTTATTTCGTTGAATTTCATCGTTTCATGAATGTTTCGTGAAATAACGATGATTTAGCGGAGATTTAGCGTAATTTTGATGTTTTAATGGATAACTAGTTACTTTCACTGCGAAACACGTTATTTAGTTGAATTTCATCGTTTCATGAATGTTTCGTGAAATAACGATGATTTAGCGGAGAATTAGCTTAATATTGATGGTCTCATAGAAATCAAGCTACTTTCACTGCGAAACACGTTATTTAGTTGAATTTCATCGTTTCATGAATGTTTCGTGAAATAGCGATGATTTAGCGGAGATTTAGCTCAATATTGATGGTTTCATAGAAATCAAGCTACTTTCACTGCGAAACACGTTATTTCGTTGAATTACATGTTTCATGAATGTTTCGTGAAATAACCGTGATTTACCGAAGATTTAGCTTAATTTTCATGTTTTCGTAGGTATCAAGCTACTTTCAGTGCGAAACACGTAATTTCGATGTATTTCATCGTTTCATGAATGTTTCGTGAAATAACCATTATTTAGAGAAGATTTAGCTTAGTTTTGAGATTTTATTGGTTAACTAGCTACTTTCACTGCGAAACACGTTAATTCGTAGAATTTCATCGTTTCATGAAAGTTTCGTGAAATAACGATGATTTAGCGAAGATTTAGCTTAATTTTCATGTTTTCGTAGAAATAAAGCTACTTTAACTGCGAAACACGTAATTTCGATGAATTTCATCGTTTCATGAAAGTTTCGTGAAATAACAATGATTTAGCGAAGATTTAGCTTAATCTTCATGTTTTCGTAGATATCAATCCACTTTCACTGCGACCACGTTATTTCGTTGGATTTCATTGTTTCATGAACGTTTCGTGAAATAACCGTGATTTAACGGAGATTTAGCTTAATTTTCATGTTTTCGTAGATATCAAGCTACTTTCACTGCGAAACACGTTATTTCGATGTATTTCATCGTTTCATGAATGTTTCGTGAAATAACCATTATTTAGCGAAGATTTAGCTTAAATTTGATATTTTAATGGATAACTAGCTACTTTCACTGCGAAACACGTTATTTCGTTGAATTTCATCGTTTCATGAATGTTTCGTGAAATAACGATGATTTAGCGAAGATTAAGCTTAATTTTCATGCTTTCGCAGATATCAAGCTACTTTCACTGCGAAACACGTTATTTCGATGTATTTCATCGTTTCATGAATGTTTCGTGAAATAACCATTATTTAGCGAAGATTTATCTTAATTTTGATATTTTAATGGATAACTAGCTACTTTCACTGCGAAACACGTTATTTCGTTGAATTTCATCGTTTCATGAATGTTTCGTGAAATAACGATGATTTAGCGAAGATTTAGCGTAATTTTGATGTTTTAATGGATAACTAGTTACTTTCACTGCGAAACACGTTATTTAGTTGAATTTCATCGTTTCATGAATGTTTCGTGAAATAACCATGACTAATCGAAGTTTTAGCTTAATTTTGATGTTTTCATAGATATCAATCTACTAACACCGCGAAACACGTTATTTCGTTGAATTTCATCGTTTCATTAATGTTTCGTGAAATAACGATGATTTAGCGGAGAATTAGCTTAATATTGATGGTCTCTTAGAAATCAAGCTACTTTCACTGCGAAACACGTTATTTAGTTGAATTTCATCGTTTCATGAATGTTTCGTGAAATAACGATGATTTAGCGGAGATTTAGCTCAATATTGAAGGTTTCATAGAAATCAAGCTACTTTCACTGCGAAACACGTTATTTCGTTGAATTACATGTTTCATGAATGTTTCGTGAAATAACCGTGATTTACCGAAGATTTAGCTTAATTTTCGTGTTTTCGTAGATATCAAGCTACTTTCAGTGCGAAACACGATATTTCGATGTATTTCATCGTTTCATGAATGTTTCGTGAAATAACCATTATTTAGAGAAGATTTAGCTTAGTTTTGAGATTTTATTGGATAACTAGCTACTTTCACTGCGAAACACGTTATTTCGTAGAATTTCATCGTTTCATGAAAGTTTCGTGAAATAACGATGATTTAGCGAAGATTTAGCTTAATTTTCATGTTTTCGTAGAAATCAAGCTACTTTAACTGCGAAACACGTTATTTCGATGAATTTCATCGTTTCATGAATGTTTAGTGAAATAACCATGATTTAGCGATGATTTAGCTTAATCTTCATGTTTTCGTATATAACCTGCTGCTTTCACTGCGAAACACGTTATTACGTTGAATTTCATCGTTTCATGAATGTTTCGTGAAGTAACCATGACTAAGCGAAGTTTTAGCTTCATTTTGATGTTTTCATAGATATCAATCTAGTTTCACTGCTAAACAGGTTATTTCGTTGAAGTTCATCGTTTCACGATTGTTTCGTGAAATAACGATGATTTAGCGGAGATTTAGCTTAATATTGAAGGTTTCATAGAAATCAAGCTACATTCACTGCGAAACACGTTATTTCGTTGATTTACATGTTTAATGAATGTTTCGTGAAATAACCGTGATTTACCGAAGATTTAGCTTAATTTTCATGTTTTCGTAGATATCAAGCTACTTTCACTGCGAAACACGTTATTTCGATGTATTTCATCGTTTCATGAATGTTTCGTGAAATAAATATGATTAAGCGTAGTTTTAGCTTAATTTTGATGCTTTCATAGATATCAATCTACTTTCACCGCGAAACACGTTATTCAGTTGAAATTCATCGTTTCATGAATGTTTCGTGAAGTAACCATGACTAAGCGAAGTTTTAGCTTCATTTTGATCTTTTCATAGATATCAATCTAGTTTCACGGCTAAACAGGTTATTTCGTTGAAGTTCATCGTTTCATGAATGTTTCGTGAAATAACGGCGATTTTGCGGAGATTTAGCTTAATATTGAAGGTTTCATAGAAATCAAGCTACTTTCACTGCGAAACACGTTATTTCGTTGAATTACATGTTTCATGAATGTTTCGTGAAATAACTGTGATTTAGCGTAGATTTAGCTTAATATTCATGTTTTCGTAGTTATCAGGCTACATTCACTGCGAAACACGTTATTCCGTTGAATTTCATCGTTTCATGAATGTTTCGTGAAATAACCATGATTTAGCAAAGATTTAGCTTAATTTTCATGTTTTCTTAGTAATCAAGCTACTTTCACTGCGAAACACGTTATTTCGATGAATTTCATCGTTTCACGAATGTTTCGTGAATTAACCATGATTTACCGAAGATTTAGCTTAATTTTGATGTTTTAATGGATAACTAGCTACTTTCACTGCGAAACACGTTATTTCGTCGAATTTCATCGTTTCATGAATGTTTCTTGAAATAACCATGATTTAGCGAAGATTTAGCTTAATCTTCATGTTTTCGTACAATACACTTTCACTGCGAAACACGTTATTTCGTTGAATTTCATTGTTTCATGAACGTTTCGTGAAATAACCATGATTTAACGGAGATTTAGCTTAATTTTCATGTTTTCGTAGATATCAAGCTACTTTCACTGCGAAACACGTTATTTCGATGTATTTCATCGTTTCATGAATGTTTCGTGAAATAACCATTATTTAGCGAAGATTTAGCTTAATTTTGATATTTTAATGGATATCTAGCTACTTTCACTGCGAAACTCGTTATTTCGTTGAATTTCATCGTTTCATGAATGTTTCGTGTAATAACGATGATTTAGCGAAGATTAAGCTTAATTTTCATGTTTTCGCAGATATCAAGCTACCTTCACTGCGAAACACGTTATTTCGATGAATTTCATCGTTTCATGAATGTTTCGTGAAATAACCATGATTTAGCGAAGATTTAGCTTAATCTTCATGTTTTCGTAGATATCAATCCACTTTCACTGCGAAACACGTTATTTCGTTGAATTTCATTGTTTCATGAACGTTTCGTGAAATAACCATTATTTAGCGAAGATTTAGCTTAATTTTGATGTTTTAATGGATATCTAGCTACTTTCACTGCGAAACACGTTATTTCGTTGAATTTCATCGTTTCATGAATGTTTCGTGAAATAACGATGATTTAGCGGAGATTTAGCGTAATTTTGTGTTTTAATGGATAACTAGTTACTTTCACTGCGAAACACGTTATTTAGTTGAATTTCATCGTTTCATGAATGTTTCGTGAAATAACCATGACTAATCGAAGTTTTAGTTTAATTTTGATGTTTTCATAGATATCAATCTACTAACACCGCGAAACACGTTATTTCGTTGAATTTCATCGTTTCATTAATGTTTCGTGAATCAACGATGATTTAGCGGAGAATTAGCTTAATATTGATGGTCTCTTAGAAATCAAGCTACTTTCACTGCGAAACACGTTTTTTAGTTGAATTTCATCGTTTCATGAATGATTCGTGAAATAACGATGATTTAGCGGAGATTTAGCTCAATATTGAAGGTTTCATAGAAATCAAGCTACTTTCACTGCGAAACACGTTATTTCGTTGAATTTCATGTTTCATGAATGTTTCGTGAAATAACCGTGATTTACCGAAGATTTAGCTTAATTTTCATGTTTTCGTCGATATCAAGCTACTTTCACTGCGAAACACGTTATTACGTTGATTTCATCGTTTCATGAATGTTTCGTGAAATAACCATGATTTAGCGTAGATTAAGCTTAATTTTGATGTTTTCATAGATATCAAGCTACTTTCACCGCGAAACACGTTATTTCGTTCAATTTCAATGTTTCATGAGTGTTTCGTGAAACAACCATGATTTACCGAAGATTTAGCGTAATTTTGATGTTTTAATGGATAACTAGCAACTTTCACCGCGAAACACGTTATTTAGTTGAATTTCATCGTTTCATGAATGTTTCGTGAAATAACTATGACTAATCGAAGTTTTAGCTTAATTTTAGTGTATTCATAGATATCAATCTACTTTCAAGGCGAAACACGTTATTTCGTTGAATTTCATCCTTTCATGAATGTTTCGTGAAATAACGATGATTTAGCGGAGAATTAGCTTAATATTGATGGTTTCATAGAAATCAAGCTACTTACACTGCGAAACACGTTATTTAGTTGAATTTCATCGTTTCACGAATGTTTCGTGAAATAACGATGATTTAGCGGAGATTTAGCTTAATATTGAAGGTTTCATAGAAATCAAGCTACTTTCACTGCGAAACACGTTATTTCGTTGATTTACATGTTTAATGAATGTTTCGTGAAATAACCGTGATTTACCGAAGATTTAGCTTAATTTTCATGTTTTCGTAGATATCAAGCTACTTTCACTGCGAAACACGTTATTTCGATGTATTTCATCGTTTCATGAACGTTTCGTGAAGTAAATATGATTAAGCGTAGTTTTAGCTCAATTTTGATGTTTTCATTGATATCAATCTACTTTCACCGCGAAACACGTTATTCAGTTGAATTTCATCGTTTCATGAATGTTTCGTGAAGTACCCTTGACTAAGCGAAGTTTTAGCTTCATTTTGATGTTTTCATAGATATCAATCTAGTTTCACCGCTAAACAGGTTATTTCGTTGAAGTTCATCGTTTCATGAATGTTTCGTGAAATAACGGTGATTTAGCGGAGATTTAGCTTAATATTGAAGGTTTCATAGAAATCAAGCTACTTTCACTGCGAATCACGTTATTTCGTTGAATTACATGTTTCATGAATGTTTCGTGAAATAACCATGATTTAGCGTAGATTTAGCTTAATATTCATGTTTTCGTAGTTATCAGGCTACATTCACTGCGAAACACGTTATTTCGTTGAATTTCATCGTTTCATGAATGTTTCGTGAAATAACCATGATTTAGCGAAGATTTAGCTTAATTTTCATGTTTTCTTAGTAATCAAGCTACTTTCACTGCGAAACACGTTATTTCGATGAATTTCATCGTTTCATGAATGTTTCGTGAATTAACCATGATTTACCGAAGATTTAGCTTAATTTTGATGTTTTAATGGATAACTAGCTACTTTCTCTGCGATACACGTTATTTCGTCGAATTTCATCGTTTCATGAATGTTTCGTGAAATAACCATGATTTAGCGAAGATTTAGCTTAATCTTCATGTTTTCGTAGATATCAATACACTTTCACTGCGAAACACGTTATTTCGTTGAATTTCATTGTTTCATGATCGTTTCGTGAAATAACCATGATTTAACGGAGATTTAGCTTAATTTTCATGTTTTCGTAGATATCAAGCTACTTTCACTGCGAAACACGTTATTTCGATGTATTTCATAGTTTCATGAATGTTTCGTGAAATAACCATTATTTAGCGAAGATTTAGCTTAATTTTGATATTTTAATGGATAACTAGCTACTTTCACTGCGAAACTCGTTATTTCGTTGAATTTCATCGTTTCATGAATGTTTCGTGTAATAACGATGATTTAGCGAAGATTAAGCTTAATTTTCATGTTTTCGCAGATATCAAGCTACTTTCACTGCGAAACACGTTATTACGTTGAATTTCATCGTTTCATGAATGTTTCGTGAAATAACCATGACTAATCGAAGTTTTAGCTTAATTTTAATGTATTCATAGATATCAATCTACTTTCACGGCGAAACACGTTATTTCGTTGAATTTCATCGATTCATGAATGTTTCGTGAAATAACGATGATTTAGCGAAGATTTAGCGTAATTTTGGGGTTTTAATGGATAACTAGTTACTTTCACTGCGAAACACGTTATTTAGTTGAATTTCATCGTTTCATGAATGTTTCGTGAAATAACCATGACTAATCGAAGTTTTAGCTTAGATTGATGTTTTCATTGATATCTATCTACTTTCACTGCGAAACACGTTATTTCGTTGAATTTCATCGTTTCATGAATGTTTCGTGTAATAACGATGATTTAGCGAATATTTAGCTTAATCTTCATGTTTTCGCAGATATCAAGCTACTTTCACTGCGAAACACGTTATTTCGATGTATTTCATCGTTTCATGAACGTTTCGTGAAATAAATATGATTAAGCGTAGTTTTAGCTTAATTTTGATGCTTTCATAGATATCAATCTACTTTCACCGCGAAACACGTTATTCAGTTGAAATTCATCGTTTCATGAATGTTTCGTGAAGTAACCATGACTAAGCGAAGTTTTAGCTTCATTTTGATCTTTTCATAGATATCAATCTAGTTTCACGGCTAAACAGGTTATTTCGTTGAAGTTCATCGTTTCATGAATGTTTCGTGAAATAACGGCGATTTTGCGGAGATTTAGCTTAATATTGAAGGTTTCATAGAAATCAAGCTACTTTCACTGCGAAACACGTTATTTCGTTGAATTACATGTTTCATGAATGTTTCGTGAAATAACTGTGATTTAGCGTAGATTTAGCTTAATATTCATGTTTTCGTAGTTATCAGGCTACATTCACTGCGAAACACGTTATTCCGTTGAATTTCATCGTTTCATGAATGTTTCGTGAAATAACCATGATTTAGCAAAGATTTAGCTTAATTTTCATGTTTTCTTAGTAATCAAGCTACTTTCACTGCGAAACACGTTATTTCGATGAATTTCATCGTTTCATGAATGTTTCGTGAATTAACCATGATTTACCGAAGATTTAGCTTAATTTTGATGTTTTAATGGATAACTAGCTACTTTCACTGCGAAACACGTTATTTCGTCGAATTTCATCGTTTCATGAATGTTTCTTGAAATAACCATGATTTAGCGAAGATTTAGCTTAATCTTCATGTTTTCGTAGATATCAATACACTTTCACTGCGAAACACGTTATTTCGTTGAATTTCATTGTTTCATGAACGTTTCGTGAAATAACCATGATTTAACGGAGATTTAGCTTAATTTTCATGTTTTCGTAGATATCAAGCTACTTTCACTGCGAAACACGTTATTTCGATGTATTTCATCGTTTCATGAATGTTTCGTGAAATAACCATTATTTAGCGAAGATTTAGCTTAATTTTGATATTTTAATGGATAACTAGCTACTTTCACTGCGAAACTCGTTATTTCGTTGAATTTCATCGTTTCATGAATGTTTCGTGTAATAACGATGATTTAGCGAAGATTAAGCTTAATTTTCATGTTTTCGCAGATATCAAGCTACCTTCACTGCGAAACACGTTATTTCGATGAATTTCATCGTTTCATGAATGTTTCGTGAAATAACCATGATTTAGCGAAGATTTAGCTTAATCTTCATGTTTTCGTAGATATCAATCCACTTTCACTGCGACCACGTTATTTCGTTGAATTTCATTGTTTCATGAACGTTTCGTGAAATAACCGTGATTTAACGGAGATTTAGCTTAATTTTCATGTTTTCGTAGATATCAAGCTACTTTCACTGCGAAACACGTTATTTCGATGTATTTCATCGTTTCATGAATGTTTCGTGAAATAACCATTATTTAGCGAAGATTTAGCTTAAATTTGATATTTTAATGGATAACTAGCTACTTTCACTGCGAAACACGTTATTTCGTTGAATTTCATCGTTTCATGAATGTTTCGTGAAATAACGATGATTTAGCGAAGATTAAGCTTAATTTTCATGTTTTCGCAGATATCAAGCTACTTTCACTGCGAAACACGTTATTTCGATGTATTTCATCGTTTCATGAATGTTTCGTGAAATAACCATTATTTAGCGAAGATTTAGCTTAATTTTGATATTTTAATGGATAACTAGCTACTTTCACTGCGAAACACGTTATTTCGTTGAATTTCATCGTTTCATGAATGTTTCGTGAAATAACGATGATTTAGCGAAGATTTAGCGTAATTTTGATTAATGGATAACTAGTTACTTTCACTGCGAAACACGTTATTTAGTTGAATTTCATCGTTTCATGAATGTTTCGTGAAATAACCATGACTAATCGAAGTTTTAGTTTAATTTTGATGTTTTCATAGATATCAATCTACTAACACCGCGAAACACGTTATTTCGTTGAATTTCATCGTTTCATTAATGTTTCGTGAATCAACGATGATTTAGCGGAGAATTAGCTTAATATTGATGGTCTCTTAGAAATCAAGCTACTTTCACTGCGAAACACGTTTTTCAGTTGAATTTCATCGTTTCATGAATGTTTCGTGAGATAACGATGATTTAGCTGAGATTTAGCTCAATATTGAAGGTTTCATAGAAATCAAGCTACTTTCACTGCGAAACACGTTATTTCGTTGAATTACATGTTTCATGAATGTTTCGTGAAATAACCGTGATTTACCGAAGATTTAGCTTAATTTTCATGTTTTCGTAGATATCAAGCTACTTTCGCTGCGAAACACGTTATTACGTTGAATTTCATAGTTTCATGAATGTTTCGTGAAATAACCATGATTTAGCGTAGATTAAGCTTAATTTTGATGTTTTCATAGATATCAAGCTACTTTCACCGCGAAACACGTTATTTCGTTTAATTTCAATGTTTCATGAGTGTTTCGTGAAATAACCATGATTTACCGAAGATTTAGCGTAATTTTGATGTTTTAATGGATAACTAGCAACTTTCACCGCGAAACACGTTATTTAGTTGAATTTCATCGTTTCATGAATGTTTCGTGAAATAACCATGACTAATCGAAGTTTTAGCTTAATTTTAATGTATTCATAGATATCAATCTACTTTCAAGGCGAAACACGTTATTTCGTTGAATTTCATCGTTTCATGAATGTTTCGTGAAATAACGATGATTTAGCGGAGAATTAGCTTAATATTGATGGTTTCATAGAAATCAAGCTACTTACACTGCGAAACACGTTATTTAGTTGAATTTCATCGTTTCACGAATGTTTCGTGAAATAACGATGATTTAGCTGAGATTTAGCTTAATATTGAAGGTTTCATAGAAATCAAGCTACATTCACTGCGAAACACGTTATTTCGTTGATTTACATGTTTAATGAATGTTTCGTGAAATAACCGTGATTTACCGAAGATTTAGCTTAATTTTCATGTTTTCGTAGATATCAAGCTACTTTCACTGCGAAACACGTTATTTCGATGTATTTCATCGTTTCATGAACGTTTCGTGAAATAAATATGATTAAGCGTAGTTTTAGCTCAATTTTGATGTTTTCATTGATATCAATCTACTTTCACCGCGAAACACGTTATTCAGTTGAATTTCATCGTTTCATGAATGTTTCGTGAAGTACCCTTGACTAAGCGAAGTTTTAGCTTCATTTTGATGTTTTCATAGATATCAATCTAGTTTCACCGCTAAACAGGTTATTTCGTTGAAGTTCATCGTTTCATGAATGTTTCGTGAAATAACGGTTATTTAGCGGAGATTTAGCTTTATATTGAAGGTTTCATAGAAATCAAGCTACTTTCACTGCGAAACACGTTATTTCGTTGAATTACATGTTTCATGAATGTTTCGTGAAACAACCATGATTTAGCGTAGATTTAGCTTAATATTCATGTTTTCGTAGTTATCAGGCTACATTCACTGCGAAACACGTTATTTCGTTGAATTTCATCGTTTCATGAATGTTTCGTGAAATAACCATGATTTAGCGAAGATTTAGCTTAATTTTCATGTTTTCTTAGTAATCAAGCTACTTTCACTGCGAAACACGTTATTTCGATGAATTTCATCGTTTCATGAATGTTTCGTGAATTAACCATGATTTACCGAAGATTTAGCTTAGTTTGATGTTTTAATGGATAACTAGCTACTTTCACTGCGAAACACGTTATTTCGTCGAATTTCATCGTTTCATGAATGTTTCGTGAAATAACCATGATTTAGCGAAGATTTAGCTTAATCTTCATGTTTTCGTAGATATCAATACACTTTCACTGCGAAACACGTTATATCGTTGAATTTCATTGTTTCATGATCGTTTCGTGAAATAACCATGATTTAACGGAGATTTAGCTTAATTTTCATGTTTTCGTAGATATCAAGCTACTTTCACTGCGAAACACGTTATTTCGATGTATTTCATCGTTTCATGAATGTTTCGTGAAATAACCATTATTTAGCGAAGATTTAGCTTAATTTTGATATTTTAATGGATAACTAGCTACTTTCACTGCGAAACTCGTTATTTCGTTGAATTTCATCGTTTCATGAATGTTTCGTGTAATAACGATGATTTAGCGAAGATTAAGCTTAATTTTCATGTTTTCGCAGATATCACGCTACTTTCACTGCGAAACACGTTATTACGTTGAATTTCATCGTTTCATGAATGTTTCGTGAAATAACCATGACTAATCGAAGTTTTAGCTTAATTTTAATGTATTCATAGATATCAATCTACTTTCACGGCGAAACACGTTATTTCGTTGAATTTCATCGTTTCATGAATGTTTCGTGAAATAACGATGATTTAGCGAAGATTTAGCGTAATTTTGGGGTTTTAATGGATAACTAGTTAATTTCACTGCGAAACACGTTATTTAGTTGAATTTCATCGTTTCATGAATGTTTCGTGAAATAACCATGACTAATCGAAGTTTTAGCTTAATTTTGTTGTTTTCATTGATATCAATCTACTTACACCGCGAAACACATTATTTCGTTGAATTTCATCGTTTCATTAATGTTTCGTGAAATAACGATGATTTAGCGGAGAATTAGCTTAATATTGATGGTCTCATAGAAATCAAGCTACTTTCACTGCGAAACACGTTATTTAGTTGAATTTCATCGTTTCATGAATGTTTCGTGAAATAACGATGATTTAGCGGAGATTTAGCTCAATATTGAAGGTTTCATAGAAATCAAGCTACTTTCACTGCGAAACACGTTATTTCGATGAATTACATATTTCATGAATGTTTCGTGAAATAACCGTGATTTACCGAAGATTTAGCTTAATTTTCATGTTTTCGTAGATATCAAGCTACTTTCAGTGCGAAACACGATAATTCGATGTATTTCATCGTTTCATGAATGTTTCGTGAAATAACCATTATTTAGAGAAGATCTAGCTTAGTTTTGAGATTTTATTGGATAACTAGCTACTTTCCCTTCGAAACACGTTATTTAGTTGAATTTTATCGTTTCATGAATGTTTCGTGAAATAACCATGACTAATCGAAGTTTTAGCTGAATTTTAATGTATTCATAGATATCAATCAACTTTCACGGCGAAACACGTTATTCAGGTGAATTTCATCGTTTCATGAATGTTTCGTGAAATAACCATGATTTAGCGAAGATTTAGCTTAATCTTCATGTTTTCGTAGATAACCTGCTGCTTTCACTGCGAAACATGTTATTTCCTGGAATTTCATTGTTTCAAGAATGTTTCGTGAAATAACCATGATTTACCGAAGATTTAGCTTAATTTTCATGTTTTCGTAGGTATCAAGCTACTTTCACTGCGAAACACGTTATTACGTTGAATTTCATCGTTTCACGAATGTGTCGGGAAATAACCATGATTTAGCGTAGATTAAGCTTAATTTTGATGTTTTCATGGATATCAAGCTACTTTCACCGCGAAACACGTTATTTCGTTTAATTTCAATATTTCATGAGTGTTTCGTGAAATAACCATGATTTACCGAAGATTTAGCGTAATTTTGATGTTTTAATTGATAACTAGCTACTTTCACTGCGAAACACGTTATTTAGTTGAATTTCATCGTTTCATGAATGTTTCGTGAAATTACCATGACTAATCGAAGTTTTAGCTTAATTTTAATGTATTCATAGATATCAATCTACTTTCACGGCGAAACACGTTATTTCGTTGAATTTCATCGTTTCATGAATGTTTCGTGAAATAACGATGATTTAGCGGAGAATTAGCTTAATATTGATGGTTTCATAGAAATCAAGCTACTTACACTGCGAAACACGTTATTTAGTTGAATTTCATCGTTTCACGAATGTTTCGTGAAATAACGATGATTTAGCGGAGATTTAGCTTAATATTGAAGGTTTCATAGAAATCTAGCTACTTTCACTGCGAAACACGTTATTTCGTTGATTTTCATGTATAATGAATGTTTCGTGAAATAACCGTGATTTACCGAAGATTTAGCTTAATTTTCATGTTTTCGTAGAAATCTAGCTACTTTAACTGCGAAACACGTTATTTCGATGAATTTCAACGTTTCATGAATGTTTCGTGAAATAACCATGATTTAGCGAAGATTTAGCTTAATCTTCCTGTTTTCGTAGATAACCTGCTGCTTTCACTGCGAAACACGTTATTACGTTTAATTTCATCGTTTCATGAATGTTTCGTGAAATAACCATGATTTAGCGTAGATTAAGCTTAATTTTGATGTTTTCATAGATATCAAGCTACTTTCACCGCGAAACACGTTATTTCGGTTAATTTCAATGTTTCATGAGTGTTTCGTGAAATAACCATGATTTACCGAAGATTTAGCGTAATTTTGATGTTTTAATGGATAGCAAGCTACTTTCACTGCGAAACACGTTATTTAGTTGAATTTCATCGTTTCATGAATGTTTCGTGAAATAACCATGACTAATCGAAGTTTTAGCATAATTTTAATGTATTCATAGATATCAATCTACTTTCACGGCGAAACAAGTTATTTCGTTGAATTTCATCGTTTCATGAATGTTTCGTGAAATAACGATGATTTAGCGGAGAATTAGCTTAATATTGATGGTTTCATAGAAATCAAGCTACTTACACTGCGAAACACGTTATTTAGTTGAATTTCATCGTTTCACGAATGTTTCGTGAAATAACGATGATTTAGCGGAGATTTAGCTTAATATTGAAGGTTTCATAGAAATCAAGCTACTTTCTCTGCGAAACACGTTATTTCGTTGATTTACATGTTTAATGAATGTTTCGTGAAATAACCGTGATTTACCGAAGATTTAGCTTAATTTTCATGTTTTCGTAGATATCAAGCTACTTTCACTGCGAAACACGTTATTTCGATGTATTTCATCGTTTCATGAATGTTTCGTGCAATAAATATGATTAAGCGTAGTTTTAGCTTAATTTTGATGTTTTCATAGATATCAATCTACTTTCACCGCGAAACACGTTATTCAGATGAATTTCATCGTTTCATGAATGTTTCGTGAAGTAACCATGACTAAGCGAAGTTTTAGCTTCATTTTGATGTTTTCATAGATATCAATCTAGTTTCACCGCTAAACAGGTTATTTCGTTGAAGTTCATCGTTTCATGAATGTTTCGTGAAATAACCGTGATTTACCGAAGATTTAGCTTAATTTTCATGTTTTCGTAGATATCAAGCTACTTTCAGTGCGAAACACGATATTTCGATGTATTTCATCGTTTCATGAATGTTTCGTGAAATAACCATTATTTAGAGAAGATTTAGCTTAGTTTTGAGATTTTATTGGATAACTAGCTACTTTCACTGCGAAACACGTTATTTCGTAGAATTTCATCGTTTCATGAAAGTTTCGTGAAATAACGATGATTTAGCGAAGAATTTGATTAATTTTCATGTTTTCGTAGAAATCAAGCTACTTTAACTGCGAAACACGTTATTTCGATGAATTTCATCGTTTCATGAATGTTTCGTGAAATAACCATGACTAATCGAAGTTTTAGCTTAATTTTAATGTATTCATAGATATCAATCTACTTTCACGGCGAAACACGTTATTTCGTTGAATTTCATCGTTTCATTAATGTTTCGTGAAATAACGATGATTTAGCAGAGAATTAGCTTAATATTGATGGTTTCATAGAAATCAAGATACTTACACTGCGAAACACGTTATTCAGTTGAATTTCATCGTTTCATGAATGTTTCGTGAAGTAACCATGACTAAGCGAAGTTTTAGCTTCATTTTGATGTTTTCATAGATATCAATCTAGTTTCACCGCTAAACAGGTTATTTCGTTGAAGTTCATCGTTTCATGAATGTTTCGTGAAATAACGGTGATTTAGCGGAGATTTAGCTTAATATTGAAGGTTTCATAGAAATCAAGCTACTTTCACTGCGAACACGTTATTTCGTTGAATTACATGTTTCATGAATGTTTCGTGAAATAACTGTGATTTACCGAAGATTTAGCTTAATCTTCATGTTTTCGTAGATATCAATCCACTTTCACTGCGACCACGTTATTTCGTTGAATTTCATTGTTTCATGAACGTTTCGTGAAATAACCGTGATTTAACGGAGATTTAGCTTAATTTTCATGTTTTCGTAGATATCAAGCTACTTTCACTGCGAAACACGTTATTTCGATGTATTTCATCGTTTCATGAATGTTTCGTGAAATAACCATTATTTAGCGAAGATTTATCTTAATTTTGATATTTTAATGGATAACTAGCTACCTTCACTGCGAAACACGTTATTTCGATGAATTTCATCGTTTCATGAATGTTTCGTGAAATAACGATGATTTAGCGGAGATTTAGCGTAATTTTGATGTTTTAATGGATAACTAGTTACTTTCACTGCGAAACACGTTATTTAGTTGAATTTCATCGTTTCATGAATGTTTCGTGAAATAACCATGATTTAGCGAAGATTTAGCTTAATCTTCATGTTTTCGTATATAACCTGCTGCTTTCACTGCGAAACACGTTATTTCGTGGAATTTCATTGTTTCAAGAATGTTTCGTGAAATAACCATGATTTACCGAAGATTTAGCTTAATTTTCATGTTTTCGTAGATATCAAGCTACTTTCACCGCGAAACACGTTATTTCGTTTAATTTCAATGTTTCATGAGTGTTTCGTGAAATAACCATGATTTACCGAAGATTTAGCGTAATTTTGATGTTTTAATGGATAACTAGCTACTTTCACTGCGAAACACGTTATTTAGTTGAATTTCATCGTTTCATGAATGTTTCGTGAAATAACCATGACTAATCGAAGTTTTAGCTTAATTTTAATGTATTCATAGATATCAATCTACTTTCACGGCGAAACACGTTATTTCGTTGAATTTCATCGTTTCATGAATGTTTCGTGAAATAACGATGATTTAGCGGAGAATTAGCTTAATATTGATGGTTTCATAGAAATCAAGCTACTTACACTGCGAAACACGTTATTTAGTTGAATTTCATCGTTTCACGAATGTTTCGTGAAATAACGATGATTTAGCGGAGATTTAGCTTAATATTGAAGGTTTCATAGAAATCAAGCTACTTTCACTGCGAAACACGTTATTTCGTTGATTTACATGTTTAATGAATGTTTCGTGAAATAACCGTGATTTACCGAAGATTTAGCTTAATTTTCATGTTTTCGTAGATATCAAGCTACTTTCACTGCGAAACACGTTATTTCGATGTATTTCATCGTTTCATGAATGTTTCGTGAAATAAATATGATTAAGCGTAGTTTTAGCTTAATTTTGATGTTTTCATAGATATCAATCTACTTTCACCGCGAAACACGTTATTCACTTGAATTTCATCGTTTCATGAATGTTTCGTGAAGTAACCATGACTAAGCGAAGTGTTAGCTTCATTTTGATGTTTTCATAGATATCAATCTAGTTTCACCGCTAAACAGGTTATTTCGTTGAAGTTCATCGTTTCATGAATGTTTCGTGAAATAACGGTGATTTAGCGGAGATTTAGCTTAATATTGAAGGTTTCATAGAAATCAAGCTACTTTCACTGCGAAACACGTAATTTCGTTGAATTACATGTTTCATGAATGTTTCGTGAAATAACCGTGATTTACCAAAGATTTAGCTTAATTTTCATGTTTTCGAAGATATCAAGCTACTTTCAGTGCGAAACACGATATTTCGATGTATTTCATCGTTTCATGAATGTTTCGTGAAATAACCATTATTTAGAGAAGATTTAGCTTAGTTTTGAGATTTTATTGGATAACTAGCTACTTTCACTGCGAAACACGTTATTTCGTAGAATTTCATCGTTTCATGAAAGTTTCGTGAAATAACGATGATTTAGCGAAGATTTAGCTTAATTTTCATGTTTTCGTAGAAATCAAGCTACTTTAACTGCGAAACACGTTATTTCGATGAATTTCATCGTTTCATGAATGTTTCGTGAAATAACCATGATTTAGCGAAGATTTAGCTTAATCTTCATGTTTTCGTAGATAACCTGCTGCTTTCACTGCGAAACACGTTATTTCGTGGAATTTCATTGTTTCAAGAATGTTTCGTGAAATAACCATGATTTACCGAAGATTTAGCTTAATTTTCATGTTTTCGTAGATATCAAGCTACTTTCACTGCGAAACACGTTATTACGTTGAATTTCATCGTTTCATGAATGTTTCGTGAAATAACCATGATTTAGCGTAGATTAAGCTTAATTTTGATGTTTTCATAGATATCAAGCTACTTTCACCGCGAAACACGTTATTTCGTTTAATTTCAATGTTTCATGAGTGTTTCGTGAAATAATCATGATTTACCGAAGATTTAGCGTAATTTTGATGTTTTAATGGATAACTAGCTACTTTCACTGCGAAACACGTTATTTAGTTGAATTTCGTCGTTTCATGAATGTTTCGTGAAATAACCATGACTAATCGAAGTTTTAGCTTAATTTTAATGTATTCATAAATATCAATCTACTTTCACGGCGAAACACGTTATTTCGTTGAATTTCATCGTTTCATGAATGTTTCTTGAAATAACGATGATTTAGCGGAGAATTAGCTTAATATTGATGGTTTCATAGAAATCAAGCTACTTACACTGCGAAACACGTTATTTAGTTGAATTTCATCGTTTCACGAATGTTTCGTGAAATAACGATGATTTAGCGGAGATTTAGCTTAATATTGAAGGTTTCATAGAAATCAAGCTACTTTCACTGCGAAACACGTTATTTCGTTGATTTACATGTATAATGAATGTATCGTGAAATAACCGTGATTTACCGAAGATTTAGCTTAATTTTCATGTTTTCGTAGAAATCTAGCTACTTTAACTGCGAAACACGTTATTTCGATGAATTTCAACGTTTCATGAATGTTTCGTGAAATAACCATGATTTAGCGAAGATTTAGCTTAATCTTCTTGTTTTCGTAGATAACCTGCTGCTTTCACTGCGAAACACGTTATTACGTTGAATTTCATCGTTTCATGAATGTTTCGTGAAATAACCATGATTTAGCGTAGATTAAGCTTAATTTTGATGTTTTCATAGATATCAAGCTACTTTCACCGCGAAACACGTTATTTCGGTTAATTTCAATGTTTCATGAGTGTTTCGTGAAATAACCATGATTTACCGAAGATTTAGCGTAATTTTGATGTTTTAATGGATAGCTAGCTACTTTCACTGCGAAACACGTTATTTAGTTGAATTTCATCGTTTCATGAATGTTTCGTGAAATAACCATGACTAATCGAAGTTTTAGCTTAATTTTAATGTATTCATAGATATCAATCTACTTTCACGGCGAAACACGTTATTTCGTTGATTTTCATCGTTTCATGAATGTTTCGTGAAATAAATATGATTAAGCGTAGTTTTAGCTTAATTTTGATGTTTTCATAGATATCAATCTACTTTCACCGCGAAACACGTTATTCAGATGAATTTCATCGTTTCATGAATGTTTCGTGAAATAACCATGATTTAGCGTAGATTAAGCTTAATTTTGATGTTTTCATAGATATCAAGCTACTTTCACCGCGAAACACGTTATTTCGGTTAATTTCAATGTTTCATGTGTGTTTCGTGAAATAACCATGGTTTACCGAAGATTTAGCGTAATTTTGATGTTTTAATGGATAGCTAGCTACTTTCACTGCGAAACACGTTATTTAGTTGAATTTCATCGTTTCATGAATGTTTCGTGAAATAACCATGACTAATCGAAGTTTTAGCTTAATTTTAATGTATTCATAGATATCAATCTACTTTCACGGCGAAACACGTTATTTCGTTGAATTTCATCGTTTCATGAATGTTTCGTGAAATAACCATGATTTAGCGAAGATTTAGCTTAATCTTCATGTTTTCGATAACCTGCTGCTTTCACTGCGAAACACGTTATTTCGATGTATTTCATCGTTTCATGAATGTTTCGTGAAATACATATGATTAAGCGTAGTTTTAGCTTAATTTTGATGTTTTCATAGATATCAATCTACTTTCACCGCGAAACACGTTATTCACTTGAATTTCATCGTTTCATGAATGTTTCGTGAAGTAACCATGACTAAGCGAAGTTTTAGCTTCATTTTGATGTTTTCATAGATATCAATCTAGTTTCACCGCTAAACAGGTTATTTCGTTGAAGTTCATCGTTTCATGAATGTTTCGTGAAATAACGGTGATTTAGCGGAGATTTAGCTTAATATTGAAGGTTTCATAGAAATCAAGCTACTTTCACTGCGAAACACGTTATTTCGTTTAATTACATGTTTCATGAATGTTTCGTGAAATAACCGTGATTTACCGAAGATTTAGGTTAATTTTCATGTTTTCGAAGATATCAAGCTACTTTCAGTGCGAAACACGATATTTCGATGTATTTCATCGTTTCATGAATGTTTCGTGAAATAACCATGATGTAGCGTAGATTAAGCTTAATTTTGATGTTTTCATAGATATCAAGCTACTTTCACCGCGAAACACGTTATTTCGTTTAATTTCAAAGTTTCATGAGTGTTTCGTGAAATAACCATGATTTACCGAAGATTTAGCGTAATTTTGATGTTTTAATGGATAACTAGCAACTTTCACTGCGAAACACGTTATTTAGTTGAATTTCATCGTTTCATGAATGTTTCGTGAAATAACCATGACTAATCGAAGTTTTAGCTTAATTTTAATGTATTCATAGATATCAATCTACTTTCACGGCGAAACACGTTATTTCGGTGAATTTCATCGTTTCATGAATGTTTCGTGAAATAACGATGATTTAGCGGAGAATTAGCTTAATATTGATGGTTTCATAGAAATCAAGCTACTTACATTGCGAAACACGTTATTTCGTTGAATTTCATCGTTTCATGAATGTTTCGTGAAATAACGATGATTTAGCGAAGATTTAGCGTAATTTTGATGTTTTAATGGATAACTAGTTACTTTCACTGCGAAACACGTTATTTAGTTGAATTTCATCGTTACATGTATGTTTCGTGAAATAACCATGACTAATCGCAGTTTTAGCTTAATTTTGATGTTTTCATAGATATCAATCTACTTACACCGCGAAACACATTATTTCGTTGAATTTCATCGTTTCATTAATGTTTCGTGAAATAACGATGATTTAGCGGAGAATTAGCTTAATCTTCATGTTTTCGTAGATATCAATCCACTTTCACTGCGACCACGTTATTTCGTTGAATTTCATTGTTTCATGAACGTTTCGTGAAATAACCGTGATTTAACGGAGATTTAGCTTAATTTTCATGTTTTCGTAGATATCAAGCTACTTTCACTGCGAAACACGTTATTTCGATGTATTTCATCGTTTCATGAATGTTTCGTGAAATAACCATTGTTTAGCGAAGATTTATCTTAATTTTGATATTTTAATGGATAACTAGCTACCTTCACTGAGAAACACGTTATTTCGTTGAATTTCATCGTTTCATGAATGTTTCGTGAAATAACGATGATTTAGCGGAGATTTAGCGTAATTTTGATGTTTTAATGGATAACTAGTTACTTTCACTGCGAAACACGTTATTTAGTTGAATTTCATCGTTTCATGAATGTTTCGTGAAATAACCATGATTTAGCGAAGATTTAGCTTAATCTTCATGTTTTCGTATATAACCTGCTGCTTTCACTGCGAAACACGTTATTTCGATGTATTTCATCGTTTCATGAATGTTTCGTGAAATAAATATGATTAAGCGTAGTTTTAGCTTAATTTTGATGTTTTCATAGATATCAATCTACTTTCACCGCGAAACACGTTATTCACTTGAATTTCATCGTTTCGTGAAGTAACCATGACTAAGCGAAGTTTTAGCTTCATTTTGATGTTTTCATAGATATCAATCTAGTTTCACCGCTAAACAGGTTATTTCGTTGAAGTTCATCGTTTCATGAATGTTTCGTGAAATAACGGTGATTTAGCGGAGATATAGCTTAATATTGAAGGTTTCATAGAAATCGAGCTACTTTCACTGCGAAACACGTTATTTCGTTGAATTACATGTATCATGAATGTTTCGTGAAATAACCGTGATTTACCGAAGATTTAGCTTAATTTTCATGTTTTCGAATATATCAAGCTACTTTCAGTGCGAAACACGATATTTCGATGTATTTCATCGTTTCATGAATGTTTCGTGAAATAACCATTATTTAGAGAAGATTTAGCTTAGTTTTGAGATTTTATTGGATAACTAGCTACTTTCACTACGAAACACGTTATTTCGTAGAATTTCATCGTTTCATGAATGATTCGTGAAATAACGATGATTTAGCGAAGATTTAGCTTAATTTTCATGTTTTCGTAGAAATCAAGCTACTTTAACTGCGAAACACGTTATTTCGATGAATTTCATCGTTTCATGAATGTTTCGTGAAATAACCATGATTTAGCGAAGATTTAGCTTAATCTTCATGTTTTCGTAGATAACCTGCTGTTTTCACTGCGAAACACGTTATTTCGTGGAATTTCATTGTTTCAAGAATGTTTCGTGAAATAACCATGACTAATCGAAGTTTTAGCTTAATTTTAATGCATTCATAGATATCAATCTACTTTCACGGCGAAACACGTTATTTCGTTGAATTTCATCGTTTCATGAATGTTTCGTGAAATAACGATGATTTAGCGGAGAATTTGCTTAATATTGATGGTTTCATAGAAATCAAGCTACTTACACTGCGAAACACGTTATTTCGATGAATTACATGTTTCATGAATGTTTCCTGAAATAACCATGATTTAGCGTAGATTTAGCTTAATATTCATGTTTTCGTAGTTATCAGGCTACATTCACTGCGAAACACGTTATTTCGTTGAATTTCATCGTTTCATGAATGTTTCGTGAAATAACCATGATTTAGTGAAGATTTAGCTTAATTTTCATGTTTTCGCAGTAATCAAGCTACTTTCACTGCGAAACACGTTATTTCAATGAATTTCATCGTTTCATGATTGTTTCGTGAAATAACCATGATTTACCGAAGATTTAGCTTAATTTTGATGTTTTAATGGATAACTAGCTACTTTCACTGCGAAACACGTTATTTCGTCGAATTTCATCGTTTCATGAATGTTTCGTGAAATAACCATGATTTAGCGAAGATTTAGCTTAATCTTCATGTTTACGTAGATATCAATCCACTTTCACTGCGAAACACGTTATTTCGTTGAATTTCATTGTTTCATGAATGTTCCGTGAAACAACGATGATTTAGCGGAGAATTTGCTTAATATTGATGATTTCATAGAAATCAAGCTACTTTCACTGCGAAACACGATATTTCGTTGAATTACATGTTTCATGAATGTTTCGAGAAATAACCATGATTTAGCGAAGATTTAGCTTAATTTTCATGTTTTCGTAGATATCAAGCTACATTCACTGCGAAACACGTTATTTCGATGTATTTCCTCGTTTCATGAATGTTTCGTGAAATAACCATTATTTAGTGAAGATTTAGCTTAATTTTGATGTTTTAATGGATAACTAGTTACTTTCACTGCGAAACACGTTATTTAGTTGAATTTCATCGTTTCATGAATGTTTCGTGAAATAACCATGACTAATCGAAGTTTTAGCTTAGATTGATGTTTTCATAGATATCAATCTACTTAAACCGCGAAACACGTTATTTCGTTGAATTTCATCGTTTCATTAATGTTTCGTGAAATAACGATGATTTAGCGGAGAATTAGCTTATTATTGATGGTCTCATAGAACTCAAGCTACTTTCACTGCGAAACACGTTATTTAGTTGAATTTCATCGTTTCATGAATGTTTCGTGAAATAACGATGATTTAGCGGAGATTTAGCTCAATATTGAAGGTTTCATAGAAATCAAGCTACTTTCACTGCGAAACACGTTATTTCGTTGAATTACATGTTTCATGAATGTTTCGTGAAATAACCGTGATTTACCGAAGATTTAGCTTAATTTTCATGTTTTCGTAGATATCAAGCTACTTTCACTGCGAAACACGTTATTTAGTTGAATTTCATCGTTTCATGAATGTTTCGTGAAATAACCATGACTAATCGAAGTTTTAGCTTAATTTTAATGTATTCATAGATATCAAGCTACTTTCACTGCGAAACACGTTATTTCGTTGATTTACATGTTTAATGAATGTTTCGTGAAATAACCGTGATTTACCGAAGATTTAGCTTAATTTTCATGTTTTCGTAGATATCAAGCTACTTTCACTGCGAAACACGTTATTTCGATGTATTTCATCGTTTCATGAATGTTTCGTGAAATAAATATGATTAAGCGTAGTTTTAGCTTAATTTTGATGTTTTCATAGATATCAACCTACTTTCACCGCGAAACACGTTATTCAGTTGAATTTCATCGTTTCATGAATGTTTCGTGAAGTGACCATGACTAAGCGAAGTTTTAGCTTCATTTTGATGTTTTCATAGATATCAATCTAGTTTCACCGCTAAACAGGTTATTTCGTTGAAGTTCATCGTTTCATGAATGTTTCGTGATATAACCATGATTTAGCGTAGATTTAGCTTAATATTCATGTTTTCGTAGTTATCAGGCTACATTCACTGCGAAACACGTTATTTCGTTGAATTTCATTGTTTCATGAACGTTTCGTGAAATAACCGTGATTTAACGGAGATTTAGCTTAATTTTCATGTTTTCGTAGATATCAAGCTACTTTCACTGCGAAACACGTTATTTCGATGTATTTCATCGTTTCATGAATGTTTCGTGAAATAACCATTATTTAGCGAAGATTTACCTTAATTTTGATATTTTAATGGATAACTAGCTACCTTCACTGAGAAACACGTTATTTCGTTGAATTTCATCGTTTCATGAATGTTTCGTGAAATAACGATGATTTAGCGGAGATTTAGCGTAATTTTGATGTTTTAATGGATAACTAGTTACTTTCACTGCGAAACACGTTATTTAGTTGAATTTCATCGTTTCATGAATGTTTCGTGAAATAACCATGATTTAGCGAAGATTTAGCTTAATCTTCATGTTTTCGTATACAACCTGCTGCTTTCACTGCGAAACACGTTATTTCGATGTATTTCATCGTTTCATGAATGTTTCGTGAAATAAATATGATTAACCGTAGTTTTAGCTTAATTTTGATGTTTTCATAGATATCAATCTACTTTCACCGCGAAACACGTTATTCACTTGAATTTCATCGTTTCGTGAAGTAACCATGACTAAGCGAAGTTTTAGCTTCATTTTGATGTTTTCATAGATATCAATCTAGTTTCACCGCTAAACAGGTTATTTCGTTGAAGTTCATCGTTTCATGAATGTTTCGTGAAATAACGGTGATTTAGCGGAGATATAGCTTAATAT
>JAUCRC010000121.1:0-53715 GCA_032399595.1 Tetragonula carbonaria
TCATGAATGTTTCGTGAAATAACCATGTTTTAGCGAAGATTAAGCTTAATTTTGATGTTTTCATAGATAACATGCTACTTTCACTGCGAAACACGTTATTTCGATGAATTTCATCGTTTCATGAATGTTTCGTGAAATAACCATGATTTAGCGAAGATTTAGCTTAATTTTGATGTTTTAATGGATATCTAGCTACTTTCACTGCGAAACACGTTATTTCGTTGAATTTCATCGTTTCATGAATGTTTCGTTGAATAACCATGTTTTAGCGAAGATTAAGCTTAATTTTGATGTTTTCATAGATAACATGCTACTTTCATTGCGAAAAACGTTATTTCGATGAATTTCATCGTTTCATGAATGTTTCGTGAAATAACCATGATTTAGCGAAGATTTAGCTTAATTTTGATGTTTTAATGGATATCTAGCTACTTTCACTGCAAAACACGATATTTCGCTGAATTTCATCGTATGATGAATGTTTCGTGAAATAAACATGATTCAGCGGAGATTAAGCGTAATTTTGATGTTTTCATGGATATCTAGCTACTTTCACTGCGAAACACGTTATTTCGTTGAATTTCATCTTTTCATGAATGTTTCGTGAAATAACCATGATTTATCGGAGATTTAGCTTAATTTTGATTTTTTCATAGATATCTTGCTACTTTCACTGCGAAACACGTTATTTCGTTGAATTTCATCGTTTCATGAATGTTTCGTGAAATAACCATGATTTAGCGAAGATTTAGCTTAATTTTGATGTTTTCATAGATATCAAGCTACTTTCACTGCGAAACACGTTATTTCGTTGAATTTCACTTTCATGAATGTTTCGTGAAATAACCATGTTTTGCGAAGATTAGCTTAATTTTGATGTTTTCATAGATATCAAGCTACTTTCACTGCGAAACACGTTATTTCGATGAATTTCATCGTTTCATGAATGTTTCGTGAATTAACCATGATTTAGCGAAGATTTAGCTTAATTTTGATGTTTTCATAGATATCAAGCTATTTCACTGAACACGTTATTTTGTTGAATTTCATCGTTTCATGAATGTTTCGTGAAATAACCATGATTTAGCGAAGATTTAGCTTAATTTTGATGCTTTCATAGATATCTTGTTACTTTCACTGCGAAACACGTTATTTCGTTGAATTTCATCGTTTCATGAATGTTTCGTGGAATAACCATGTTTTAGCGAAGATTAAGCTTAATTTTGATGATTTCATAGATAACATGCTACTTTCACTGCGAAAAACGTTATTTCGATGAATTTCATCGTTTCATGAATGTTTCGTGAAATAACCATGATTTAGCGAAGATTTAGCTTAATTTTGATGTTTTAATGGATATCTAGCTACTTTCACTGCAAAACACGATATTTCGCTGAATTTCATCGTATGATGAATGTTTCGTGAAATAAACATGATTCAGCGGAGATTTAGCGTAATTTTGATGTTTTCATGGATATCTAGCTACTTTCACTGCGAAACTCGTTATTTCGTTGAATTTCATCGTTTCATGAATGTTTCGTGAAATAACCATGTTTTAGCGAAGATTTAGATTAATTTTGATGTTTTCATAGATATCAAGCTACTTTCACTGTGAAACACGTTATTTCGTTGAATTTCATCGTTTCATGAATGTTTCGTGAAATAACCATGATTTAGCGGAGATTTAGCTTAATTTTGATGTTTTCATAGATATCAAGCTACTTTCACTGCGAAACACGTTATTTCGTTGAATTTCATCGTATGATAAATGTTTCGTGAAATAAACCTGATTCAGCGTAGATTTAGCGTAATTTTGATGTTTTCATATATATCTATCTTCTTTCACTGCGAAACTCGTTATTTCGTTGAATTTCATCGTTTCATGAATGTTTCGTGGAATAACCATGTTTTAGCGAAGATTAAGCTTAATTTTGATGATTTCTTAGATAACATGCTACTTTCACTACGAACCACGTTATTTCGTTGAATTTCATCGTTTCATGAATGTTTCGTGAAATAACCATGATTTAGCGGAAATTTAGCTTAATTTTGATGTTTTCATAGATATCTTGCTACTTTCACTGCGAAACACGTTAGTTCGATGAATTTCACCGTTTCATGAATGTTTCGTGAAATAACCGTGATTTAGCGAAGATTTAGCTTAATTTTGATGTTTTCATAGATATTATGCTACTTTCACTGCGAAACACGATATTTCGCTGAATTTCATCGTATGATGAATGTTTCTTGAAATAAACATGATTCAGTGTAGATTTAGCGTAATTTTGATGTTTTCATATATATCTATCTACTTTCACTGCGAAACTCGTTATTTCGTTGAATTTCATCGTTTCATGAATGTTTCGTGAAATAACCATGTTTTAGCGAAGATTTAGATTACTTTTGATGTTTTCATAGATTTCAAGCTACTTTCACTGCGAAAAACGTAATTTCGTTGAATTTCATCGTTTCATGAATTTTTCTTGAAATAACCATGATTGAGCGGAGATTTAGCTTAATTTTGATGTTTTCATGTATATCGATCTACTTTCACTGCGAAACACGTTATTTTGTTGAATTTCATCGTTTCATGAATGTTTCGTGAAATAACCGTGATTTAGCGAAGATTTAGCTTAATTTTGATGCTTTCATAGATATCTTGTTACTTTCACTGCGAAACACGTTATTTCGTTGAATTTCATCGTTTCATGAATGTTTCGTGGAATAACCATGTTTTAGCGAAGATTAAGCTTAATTTTGATGATTTCTTAGATAACATGCTACTTTCACTACGAAACACGTTATTTCGATGAATTTCATCGTTTCATGAATGTTTCGTGAAATAACCATGATTTAGCGGAAATTTAGCTTAATTTTGATGTTTTCATAGATATCTTGCTACTTTCACTGCGAAACACGTTAGTTCGATGAATTTCACCGTTTCATGAATGTTTCGTGAAATAACCGTGATTTAGCGAAGATTTAGCTTAATTTTGATGTTTTCATTGATATCAAGCTACTTTCACTGCGAAACACGTTATTTCGTTGAATTTCATCGTATGATAAATGTTTCGTGAAATAAACATGATTCAGCGAAGATTTAGCGTAATTTTGTTGTTTTCATAGATATTGTGCTTCTTTCACTGCGAAACACGATATTTCGCTGAATTTCATCGTATGATGAACGTTTTTTGAAATAAACATGATTCAGCGGAGATTTAGCGTAATTTTAATGTTTTCATGGATATCTAGCTACTTTCACGGCGAAACTCGTTATTTCGTTCAATTTCATCGTTTCATGAATGTTTCGTGAAATAACCAAGATTTTGAGGAGATTTAGCTTAATTTAGCTGTTTTCATAGATATCTTGCTACTTTCACTACGAAACACGTTATTTCGTTGAATTTCATCGTTTCATGTATGTTTCGTGAAATAACCATGATTTAGCGGAAATTTAGCTTAATTTTGATGTTTTCATAGATATCTTGCTACTTTCACTGCGAAACACGTTAGTTCGATGAATTTCACCGTTTCATGAATGTTTCGTGAAATAACCGTGATTTAGCGAAGATTTAGCTTAATTTTGATGTTTTCATTGATATCAAGCTACTTTCACTGCGAGACACGTTATTTCGATGAATTTCACCGTTACATGAATGTTTCGTGAAATAACCATGATTTAGCGAAGATTTAGCATAATGTTAATGTTTTCATAGATATCTTGCTACTTTCACTGCGAAACACGTTGTTTCGTTGAATTTCATCGTATGATAAATGTTTCGTGGAATAAACATGATTCAGCGAAGATTTAGCGTAATTTTGTTGTTTTCATAGATATTGTGCTTCTTTCACTGCGAAACACGATATTTCGCTGAGTTTCATCGTATGATGAACGATTTGTGAAATAAACATGATTCAGCGGAGATTTAGCGTAATTTTAATGTTTTCATGGATATCTAGCTACTTTCACGGCGAAACTCGTTATTTCGTTCAACTTCATCGTTGCATGAATGTTTCGTGAAATAACCACGTTTTAGCGAAGATTTAGCTTAATTTTGATGTTTTAATGGATATCTAGCTACTTTCACTGCAAAACACGATATTTCGCTGAATTTCATCGTATGATGAATGTTTCGTGAAATAAACATGATTCAGCGGAGATTTAGCGTAATTTTGATGTTTTCATGGATATCTAGCTACTTTCACTGCGAAACTCGTTATTTCGTTGAATTTCATCGTTTCATGAATGTTTCGTGAAATAACCATGTTTTAGCGAAGATTTAGATTAATTTTGATGTTATCATAGATATCAAGCTACTTTCACTGTGAAACACGTTATTTCGTTGAATTTCATCGTTTCATGAATGTTTCGTGAAATAACCATGATTTAGCGTAGATTTAGATTAATTTTGATGTTTTCATAGATATCAAGCTACATTCACTGCGAAACACGTTATTTCGTTGAATTTCATCCTATGACGAATGTTTCGTGAAATAAACATGATTCAGCGTAGATTTAGCGTAATTTTGATGTTTTCATATATATCTATCTACTTTCACTGCGAAACTCGTTATTTCGTTGAATTTCATCGTTTCATGAATGTTTCGTGAAATAACCATGTTTTAGCGAAGATTTAGATTAATTTTGATGTTTTCATAGATTTCAAGCTACTTTCACTGCGAAAAACGTTATTTCGTTGAATTTCATCGTTTCATGAATTTTTCTTGAAATAACCATGATTGAGCGGAGATTTAGCTTAATTTTGATGTTTTCATGTATATCTATCTACTTTCACTGCGAAACACGTTATTTTGTTGAATTTCATCGTTTCATGAATGTTTCGTGAAATAACCGTGATTTAGCGAAGATTTAGCTTAATTTTGATGCTTTCATAGATATCTTGTTACTTTCACTGCCGTTATTTCGTTGAATTTCATCGTTTCATGAATGTTTCGTGGAATAACCATGTTTTAGCGAAGATTAAGCTTAATTTTGATGATTTCATAGATAACATGCTACTTTCACTACGAAACACGTTATTTCGTTGAATTTCATCGTTTCATGAATGTTTCGTGAAATAACCATGATTTAGCGGAGATTTAGCTTAATTTTGATGTTTTCATAGATATCTTGCTACTTTCACTGCGAAACACGTTAGTTCGATGAATTTCACCGTTTCATGAATGTTTCGTGAAATAACCATGTTTTAGCGAAGATTTAGCGTAATTTTGATGTTCTCATAGATATTATGCTACTTTCACTGCGACACACGATATTTCGATGAATTTCATCGTATGATGAATGTTTCTTGAAATAAACGTGATTCAGTGTAGATTTAGCGTAATTTTGATGTTTTCATATATATCTATCTACTTTCACTGCGAAACTCGTTATTTCGTTGAATTTCATCGTTTCATGAATGTTTCGTGAAATAACCATGTTTTAGCGAAGATTTAGATTAATTTTGATGTTTTCATAGATTTCAAGCTACTTTCACTGCGAAAAACGTAATTTCGTTGAATTTCATCGTTTCATGAATTTTTCTTGAAATAACCATGATTGAGCGGAGATTTAGCTTAATTTTGATGTTTTCATGTATATCGATCTACTTTCACTGCGAAACACGTTATTTTGTTGAATTTCATCGTTTCATGAATGTTTCGTGTAGTAACCGTGATTTAGCGAAGATTTAGCTTAATTTTGATGCTTTCATAGATATCTTGTTACTTTCACTGCGAAACACGTTATTTCGTTGAATTTCATCGTTACATGAATGTTTCGTGGAATAACCATGATTTTGCGGAGATTAAGCTTAATTTTGATGATTTCTTAGATAACATGCTACTTTCACTACGAAACACGTTATTTCGCTGAATTTCATCGTTTCATGAATGTTTCGTGAAATAACCATGATTTAGCGGAAATTTAGCTTAATTTTGATGTTTTCATAGATATCTTGCTACTTTCACTGCGAAACACGTTAGTTCGATGAATTTCACCGTTTCATGAATGTTTCGAGAAATAACCGTGATTTAGCGAAGATTTAGCTTAATTTTGATGTTTTCATTGATATCAAGCTACTTTCACTGCGAAACACGTTATTTCGTTGAAATTCATCGTATGATAAATGTTTCGTGAAATAAACATGATTCAGCGAAGATTTAGCGTAATTTTGTTGTTTTCATAGATAATGTGCTTCTTTCACTGCGAAACACGATATTTCGCTGAATTTCATCGTATGATGAACGTTTTGTGAAATAAACATGATTCAGCGGAGATTTAGCGTAATTTTAATGTTTTCATGGATATCTAGCTACTTTCACGGCGAAACTCGTTATTTCGTTCAATTTCATCGTTTCATGAATGTTTCGTGAAATAACCAAGATTTTGCGGAGATTTAGCTTAATTTAGCTGTTTTCATACATATCTTGCTACTTTCACTACGAAACACGTTATTTCGTTGAATTTCATCGTTTCATGTATGTTTCGTGAAATAACCATGATTTAGCGGAAATTTAGCTTAATTTTGATTTTTTCATAGATATCTAGCTACTTTCACTGCGTAACACGTTAGTTCGATGAATTTCACCGTTTCATGAATGTTTCGTGCAATAACCGTGATTTAGCGAAGATTTAGCTTAATTTTGATGTTTTCATTGATATCAAGCTTCTTTCACTGCGAAACACGTTATTTCGATGAATTTCATCGTTTCATCAATGTTTCGTGAAATAACCATGATTTAGCGAAGATTTAGCTTAATTTTGATGCTTTCATAGATATCTTGTTACTTTCACTGCGAAACACGTTATTTTGTTGAATTTCTTCGTTTCATGAATGTTTCGTGAAATAACCATGATTTAGCGGAAATTTAGCTTAATTTTGATGTTTTCATAGATATCTTGCTACTTTCACTGCGAAACACGTTAGTTCGATGAATTTCACCGTTTCATGAATGTTTCGTGAAATAACCGTGATTTAGCGATGATTTAGCTTAATTTTGATGTTTTCATTGATATCAAGCTACTTTCACTGCGAGACACGTTATTTCGTTGAATTTCATCGTTTCATGAATGTTTCGTGAAATAACCATGATTTAGCGAAGATTTAGCATAATTTTAATGTTTTCATAGATATCTTGCTACTTTCACTGCGAAACACGTTATTTCGTTGAATTTCATCGTATGATAAATGTTTCGTGGAATAAACATGATTCAGCGAAGATTTAGCGTAATTTTGTTGTTTTCATAGATATTGTGCTTCTTTCACTGCGAAACACGATATTTCGCTGAGTTTCATCGTATGATGAACGTTTTGTGAAATAAACATGATTCAGCGGAGATTTAGCGTAATTTTAATGTTTTCATGGATATCTAGCTACTTTCACGGCGAAACTCGTTATTTCGTTCAACTTCATCGTTTCATGAATGTTTCGTGAAATAACCAAGATTTTGCGGAGATTTAGCTTAATTTTGCTGTTTTCATATATATCTTGCTACTTTCACTACGAAACACGTTATTTCGTTGAATTTCATCGTTTCATGAATGTTTCGTGAAATAACCATGATTTAGCGGAAATTTAGCTTAATTTTGATGTTTTCATAGATATCTTGCTACTTTCACTGCGAAACACGTTAGTTCGATGAATTTCACCGTTTCATGAATGTTTCGTGAAATAACCGTGATTTAGCGAAGATTTAGCTTAATTTTGATGTTTTCATTGATATCAAGCTTCTTTCACTGCGAAACACGTTATTTCGTTGAATTTCATCGTATGATAAATGTTTCGTGAAATAAACATGATTCAGCGAAGATTTAGCGTAATTTTGTTGTTATCATAGATATTGTGCTTCTTTCACTGCGAAACACGATATTTCGCTGAATTTCATCGTATGATGAACGTTTTGTGAAATAAACATGATTCAGCGGAGATTTAGCGTAATTTTATTGTTTTCATGGATATCTAGCTACTTTCACGGCGAAACTCGTTATTTCGTTCAATTTCATCGTTTCATGAATGTTTCGTGAAATAACCAAGATTTTGCGGAGATTTAGCTTAATTTAGCTGTTTTCATAGATATCTTGCTACTTTCACTACGAAACACGTTATTTCGTTGAATTTCATCGTTTCATGTATGTTTCGTGAAATAACCATGATTTAGCGAAGATTTAGCTTAATTTTGATGCTTTCATAGATATCTTGTTACTTTCACGGCGAAACACGTTATTTCGTTGAATTTCATCGTTTCATGAATGTTTCGTGGAATATCCATGTTTTAGCGAAGATTAAGATTAATTTTGATGATTTCTTAGATAACATGCTACTTTCACTGCGAAAAACGTTTTTTCGATGAATTTCATCGTTTCATTAATGTTTCGTGAAATTACCATGATTTAGCGAAGATTTAGCTTAATTTTGATGTTTTCATTGATATCAAGCTACTTTCACTGCGAAACACGTTATTTCGTTGAATTTCATCGTATGATAAATGTTTCGTGAAATGAACATGATTCAGCGGAGATTTAGCGTAATTTTGATGTATTCATAGATATTCTCCTACTTTCACTGCGAAACACGATATTTCGCTGAATTTCATCGTATGATGAATGTTTCGTGAAATAAACGTGATTCAGCGTAGATTTAGCTTAATTTTGATGCTTTCATATATATCTTGTTACTTTCACTGCGAAACAGGTTATTTTGTTGAATTTCATCGTTTCATGAATGTTTCGTGAAATAACCGTGATTTAGCGAAGATTTAGCTTAATTTTGATGCTTTCATAGATATCTTGTTACTTTCACTGCGAAACACGTTATTTCGTTGAATTTCATCGTTTCATGAATGTTTCGTGGAATAACCATGTTTTATCGAAGATTAAGCTTAATTTTGATGATTTCATAGATAACATGCTACTTTCACTGCGAAACACGTTATTTTGTTGAATTTCATCGTTTCATGAATGTTTCGTGAAATAACCATGATTTAGCGAAGATTTAGCTTAATTTTGATGCTTTCATAGATATCTTGTTACTTTCACGGCGAAACACGTTATTTCGTTGAATTTCATCGTTTCATGAATGTTTCGTGGAATATCCATGTTTTAGCGAAGATTAAGATTAATTTTGATGATTTCTTAGATAACATGCTACTTTCACTGCGAAAAACGTTTTTTCGATGAATTTCATCGTTTCATTAATGTTTCGTGAAATTACCATGATTTAGCGAAGATTTAGCTTAATTTTGATGTTTTAATGGATATCTAGCTACTTTCACAGCGAAACACGTTATTTCGTTGAATTTCATTTTTTCATGAATGTTTCGTGAAATAACAATGTTGTAGCTAAGATTTAGCTTAATTGTGATGTTTGCATAGATATCAAGCTACTTTCACTGCGAAACACGTTATTTCGATGAATTTCACCGTTACATGAATGTTTCGTGAAATAACCATGATTTAGCGAAGATTTAGCTTAATTTTGATGTTTTAATTAATATCTAGCTACTTTCACTGCGAAATACGTTATTTAGTTGAATTTCATCGTTTCATGATTGTTTCGTGAAATAACCATGATTTAGCGGAGATTTAGATTATTATAATGTTTTCAGAGATATCTTGCTACTTTCACTGCGAAACACGTTATTTCGTTGAATTTCATCGTTTCATGAATGTTTCGTGAAATAACCATGATTTAGCGAAATTTAGCTTAATTTTGATGTTTTCATAGATATTATGCTACTTTCACTGCGAAACACGTTATTTCGATGAATTCCGCATTTCATGAATGTTTCGTGAAATAACCATGATATTGAGGAGATTTAGGTTAATTTTGCTGTTTTCATAGATATCTTGCTACTTTCACTACGAAACACGTTATTTCGTTGAATTTCATCGTTTCATGAATGTTTCGTGAAATAACCATGATTGAACGGAGATTTAGCTTAATTTTGATGTTTTCATAGATATCTTACTACTTTCACTGCGAAACACGTTATTTTGTTGAATTTCATCGTTTCATGAATGTTTCGTGAAATAGCCGTGATTTAGCGAAGATTTAGCTTAATTTTGATGCTTTCATAGATATCTTGTTACTTTCACTGCGAAACACGTTATTTCGTTGAATTTCATCGTTTCATGAATGTTTCGTGGAATAACCATGATTTAGCGGAGATTTAGCTTAATTTTGATGTTTTCATAGATACCTTGCTACTTTCACTGCGTAACAGGTTATTTTGTTGAATTTCATCGTTACATGAATGTTTCGTGAAATAACCATGATTTAGCGGAAATTTAGCTTAATTTTGATGTTTTCATAGATACCTTGCTACTTTCACTGTGTAACACGTTATTTTGTTGAATTTCATCGTTTCATGAATGTTTCGTGAAATAACCATGATTTAGCGAAGATTTAGCTTAATTTTGATGCTTTCATAGATATCTTGTTACTTTCACTGCGAAACACGTTATTTCGTTGAATTTCATCGTTTCATGAATGTTTCGTGGAATAACCATGTTTTAGCGAAGATTAAGCTTAATTTTGATGTTTTCATAGATAACATGCTACTTTCACTGCGAAAAACGTTATTTCGATGAATTTCATCGTTTCATGAATGTTTCGTGAAATTACCATGATTTAGCGAAGATTTAGCTTAATTTTGATGTTTTAATGGATATCTAGCTACTTTCACTGCGAAACACGTTATTTCGTTGAATTTCATCGTATGATAAATGTTTCGTGAAATAAACATGATTCAGCGGAGATTTAGCGTAATTTTGTTGTTTTCATAGATATTGTGCTTCTTACACTGCGAAACACGATATTTCGCTGAGTTTCATCGTATGATGAACGTTTTGTGAAATAAACATGATTCAGCGGAGATTTAGCGTAATTTTAATGTTTTCATGGATATCTAGCTACTTTCACGGCGAAACTCGTTATTTCGTTCAACTTCATCGTTTCATGAATGTTTCGTGAAATAACCATGTTTTAGCGAAGATTTAGCTTAATTTTGATGTTTTAATGGATATCTAGCTACTTTCACTGCAAAACACGATATTTCGCTGAATTTCATCGTATGATGAATGTTTCGTGAAATAAACATGATTCAGCGGAGATTTAGCGTAATTTTGATGTTTTCATGGATATCTAGCTACTTTCACTACGAAACTCGTTATTTCGTTGAATTTCATCGTTTCATGAATGTTTCGTGAAATAACCATGTTTTAGCGAAGATTTAGATTAATTTTGATGTTTTCATAGATATCAAGCTACTTTCACTGCGAAACACGTTATTTCGTTGAATTTCATCGTTTCATGAATGTTTCGTGAAATAACCATGATTTAGCGAAGATTTAGCTTAATTTTGATGTTTTCATAGATATCAAGCTACATTCACTGCGAAACACGTTATTTCGTTGAATTTCATCCTATGACGAATGTTTCGTGAAATAAACATGATTCAGCGTAGATTTAGCGTAATTTTGATGTTTTCATATATATCTATCTACTTTCACTGCGAAACTCGTTATTTCGTTGAATTTCATCGTTTCATGAATGTTTCGTGAAATAACCATGTTTTAGCGAAGATTTAGCTTAATTTTGATGTTTTCATAGATATCTTGCTACTTTCACTACGAAACACGTTATTTCGTTGAATTTCATCGTTTCATGAATGTTTCGTGAAATAACCATGATTTTGCGGAGATTTAGCTTAATTTTGATGTTTTCATAGATATCTTGCTACTTTCACTGCGAAACACGTTAGTTCGATGAATTTCACCGTTTCATGAATGTTTCGTGAAATAACCGTGATTTAGCGAAGATTTAGCTTAATTTTGATGTTTTCATTGATATCAAGCTACTTTCACTGCGAAACACGTTATTTCGTTGAATTTCATCGTATGATAAATGTTTCGTGAAATAAACATGATTCAGCGTAGATTTAGCGTAATTTTGATGTTTTCATAGATAATGTGCTTCTTTCACTGCGAAACACGATATTTCGCTGAATTTCATCGTATGATGAACGTTTTGTGAAATAAACATGATTCAGCGGAGATTTAGCGTAATTTTAATGTTTTCATGGATATCTAGCTACTTTCACGGCGAAACTCGTTATTTCGTTCAATTTCATCGTTTCATGAATGTTTCGTGAAATAACCAAGATTTTGCGGAGATTTAGCTTAATTTAGCTGTTTTCATAGATATCTTGCTACTTTCACTACGAAACACGTTATTTCGTTGAATTTCATCGTTTCATGTATGTTTCGTGAAATAACCATGATTTAGCGGAAATTTAGCTTAATTTTGATTTTTTCATAGATATCTAGCTACTTTCACTGCGTAACACGTTAGTTCGATGAATTTCACCGTTTCATGAATGTTTCGTGCAATAACCGTGATTTAGCGAAGATTTAGCTTAATTTTGATGTTTTCATTGATATCAAGCTTCTTTCACTGCGAAACACGTTATTTCGATGAATTTCATCGTTTCATCAATGTTTCGTGAAATAACCATGATTTAGCGAAGATTTAGCTTAATTTTGATGTTTTCATAGATATCAAGCTACTTTCACTGCGAAACACGTTATTTCGTTGAATTTCATCGTATGATAAATGTTTCGTGAAATAAACATGATTCAGCGAAGATTTAGCGTAATTTTGTTGTTTTCATAGATATTGTGCTTCTTTCACTGCGAAACACGATATTTCGCTGAATTTCATCGTATGATGAACGTTTTGTGAAATAAACATGATTCAGCGGAGATTTAGCGTAATTTTATTGTTTTCATGGATATCTAGCTACTTTCACGGCGAAACTCGTTATTTCGTTCAATTTCATCGTTTCATGAATGTTTCGTGAAATAACCAAGATTTTGCGGAGATTTAGCTTAATTTAGCTGTTTTCATAGATATCTTGCTACTTTCACTACGAAACACGTTATTTCGTTGAATTTCATCGTTTCATGTATGTTTCGTGAAATAACAATGATTTAGCGAAGATTTAGCTTAATTTTGATGTTTTCATTGATATCAAGCTACTTTCACTGCGATACACGTTATTTTGATGAATTTCACCGTTACATGAATGTTTCGTGAAATAACCATGATTTAGCGAAGAATTAGCATAATTTTAATGTTTTCATAGATATCTTGCTACTTTCACTGCGAATCACGTCATTTCGTTGAATTTCATCGTATGATAAATGTTTCGTGGAATAAACATGATTCAGCGAAGATTTAGCGTAATTTTGTTGTTTTCATAGATATTGTGCTTCTTACACTGCGAAACACGATATTTCGCTGAGTTTCATCGTATGATGAAGGTTTTGTGAAATAAACATGATTCAGCGGAGATTTAGCGTAATTTTAATGTTTTCATGGATATCTAGCTACTTTCACGGCGAAACTCGTTATTTCGTTCAACTTCATCGTTTCATGAATGTTTCGTGAAATAACCAAGATTTTGCGGAGATTTAGCTTAATTTAGCTGTTTTCATATATATCTTGCTACTTTTACTACGAAACACGTTATTTCGTTGAATTTCATCGTTTCATGTATGTTTCGTGAAATAACCATGATTTAGCGGAAATTCAGCTTAATTTTGATGTTTTCATAGATATCTTGCTACTTTCACTGCGAAACACGTTATTTCGTTGAATTTCATCGTTTCATGAATGTTTCGTGAAATAACCATGATTTAGCGGAGATTTAGCTTAATTATGATGTTTTCATAGATATCTTGCTACTTTCACTGCGAAACACGTTATTTCGTTTAATTTCATCGTATGATAAATGTTTCGTGAAATGAACATGATTCAGCGGAGATTTAGCGTAATTTTGATGTTTTCATAGATATTATCCTACTTTCACTGCGAAACACGATATTTCGCTGAATTTCATCGTATGATGAATGTTTCGTGAAATAAACGTGATTCAGCGTAGATTTAGCTTAATTTTGATGCTTTCATATATATCTTGTTACTTTCACTGCGAAACAGGTTATTTTGTTGAATTTCATCGTTTCATGAATGTTTCGTGAAATAACCGTGATTTAGCGAAGATTTAGCTTAATTTTGATGCTTTCATAGATATCTTGTTACTTTCACTGCGAAACACGTTATTTCGTTGAATTTCATCGTTTCATGAATGTTTCGTGGAATAACCATGTTTTAGCGAAGATTAAGCTTAATTTTGATGATTTCATAGATAACATGCTACTTTCACTGCGAAACACGTTATTTTGTTGAATTTCATCGTTTCATGAATGTTTCGTGAAATAACCATGATTTAGCGAAGATTTAGCTTAATTTTGATGCTTTCATAGATATCTTGTTACTTTCACTGCGAAACACGTTATTTCGTTGAATTTCATCGTTTCATGAATGTTTCGTGGAATAACCATGTTTTAGCGAAGATTAAGATTAATTTTGATGATTTCTTAGATAACATGCTACTTTCACTGCGAAAAACGTTTTTTCGATGAATTTCATCGTTTCATTAATGTTTCGTGAAATTACCATGATTTAGCGAAGATTTAGCTTAATTTTGATGTTTTAATGGATATCTAGCTACTTTCACAGCGAAACACGTTATTTCGTTGAATTTCATTTTTTCATGAATGTTTCGTGAAATAACAATGTTGTAGCTAAGATTTAGCTTAATTGTGATGTTTGCATAGATATCAAGCTACTTTCACTGCGAAACACGTTATTTCGATGAATTTCACCGTTACATGAATGTTTCGTGAAATAACCATGATTTAGCGAAGATTTAGCTTAATTTTGATGTTTTAATGAATATCTAGCTACTTTCACAGCGAAATACGTTATTTAGTTGAATTACATCGTTTCATGATTGTTTCGTGAAATAACCATGATTTAGCGGAGATTTAGATTATTATAATGTTTTCAGAGATATCTTGCTACTTTCACTGCGAAACACGTTATTTCGTTGAATTTCATCGTATGATAAATGTTTCGTGAAATAAACATGATTCAGTGGAGATTTAGCGTAATTTTGTTGTTTTCATAGATATTGTACTTCTTTCACTGCGAAACACGATTTTTCGCTGAATTTCATCGTATGATGTACGTTTTGTGAAATAAACATGATTCATCGGAGATTTAGCGTAATTTTAATGTTTTCATGGATATCTAGCTACTTTCACTGCGAAACACGTTATTTCGTTGAATTTCATCGTTTCATGAATGTTTCGTGAAATAACCATGTTTTAGCGAAGATTTAGATTAATTTTGATGTTTTCATAGATATCAAGCTACTTTCTCTGCGAAAAACGTTATTTCGTTGAATTTCATCGTTTCATGAATTTCTCTTGAAATAACCATGATTGAGCAGAAATTTAGCTTAATTTTGATGTTTTCATAGATATTATGTTACTTACACTGCGAAACACGTGATTTCGATGAATTCCGCATTTCATGAATGTTTCGTGAAATAACCATGATATTGAGGAGATTTAGGTTAATTTTGCTGTTTTCATAGATATCTTGCTACTTTCACTACGAAACACGTTATTTCGTTGAATTTCATCGTTTCATGAATGTTTCGTGAAATAACCATGATTGAACGGAGATTTAGCTTAATTTTGATGTTTTCATAGATATCTTACTACTTTCACTGCGAAACACGTTATTTTGTTGAATTTCTTCGTTTCATGAATGTTTCGTGAAATAACCATGATTTAGCGGAAATTTAGCTTAATTTTGATGTTTTCATAGATATCTTGCTACTTTCACTGCGAAACACGTTAGTTCGATGAATTTCACCGTTTCATGAATGTTTCGTGAAATAACCGTGATTTAGCGATGATTTAGCTTAATTTTGATGTTTTCATTAATATCAAGCTACTTTCACTGCGAGACACGAAATTTCGTTGAATTTCATCGTTTCATGAGTGTTTCGTGAAATAACCATGATTTAGCGAAGATTTAGCATAATTTTAATGTTTTCATAGATATCTTGCTACTTTCACTGCGAAACACGTTATTTCGTTGAATTTCATTGTATGATAAATGTTTCGTGGAATAAACATGATTCAGCGAAGATTTAGCGTAATTTTGTTGTTTTCATAGATATTGTGCTTCTTTCACTGCGAAACACGATATTTCGCTGAGTTTCATCGTATGATGAACGTTTTGTGAAATAAACATGATTCAGCGGAGATTTAGCGTAATTTTAATGTTTTCATGGATATCTAGCTACTTTCACGGCGAAACTCGTTATTTCGTTCAACTTCATCGTTTCATGAATGTTTCGTGAAATAACCAAGATTTTGCGGAGATTTAGCTTAATTTAGCTGTTTTCATATATATCTTGCTACTTTCACTACGAAACACGTTATTTCGTTGAATTTCTTCGTTTCATGAATGTTTCGTGAAATAACCAAGATTTTGCGGAGATTTAGCTTAATTTAGCTGTTTTCATAGATATCTTGCTACTTTCACTACGAAACACGTTATTTCGTTGAATTTCATCGTTTCATGTATGTTTCGTGAAATAACCATGATTTAGCGGAAATTTAGCTTAATTTTGATTTTTTCATAGATATCTAGCTACTTTCACTGCGTAACACGTTAGTTCGATGAATTTCACCGTTTCATGAATGTTTCGTGAAATAACCGTGATTTAGCGAAGATTGGCTTAATTTTGATGTTTTCATTGATATCAAGCTTCTTTCACTGCGAAACACGTTATTTCGATGAATTTCATCGTTTCATCAATGTTTCGTGAAATAAATATGATTTAGCGAAGATTTAGCTTAATTTTGATGCTTTCATAGATATCTTGTTACTTTCACTGCGAAACACGTTATTTTCTTGAATTTCTTCGTTTCATGAATGTTTCGTGAAATAACCATGATTTAGCGGAAATTTAGCTTAATTTTGATGTTTTCATAGATATCTTGCTACTTTCACTGCGAAACACGTTAGTTCGATGAATTTCACCGTTTCATGAATGTTTCGTGAAATAACCGTGATTTAGCGAAGATTTAGCTTAATTTTGATGTTTTCATTGATATCAAGCTACTTTCACTGCGATACACGTTATTTTGATGAATTTCACCGTTACATGAATGTTTCGTGAAATAACCATGATTTAGCGAAGAATTAGCATAATTTTAATGTTTTCATAGATATCTTGCTACTTTCACTGCGAATCACGTCATTTCGTTGAATTTCATCGTATGATAAATGTTTCGTGGAATAAACATGATTCAGCGAAGATTTAGCGTAATTTTGTTGTTTTCATAGATATTGTGCTTCTTTCACTGCGAAACACGATATTTCGCTGAGTTTCATCGTATGATGAAGGTTTTGTGAAATAAACATGATTCAGCGGAGATTTAGCGTAATTATAATGTTTTCATGGATATCTAGCTACTTTCACGGCGAAACTCGTTATTTCGTTCAACTTCATCGTTTCATGAATGTTTCGTGAAATAACCAAGATTTTGCGGAGATTTAGCTTAATTTAGCTGTTTTCATATATATCTTGCTACTTTCACTACGAAACACGTTATTTCGTTGAATTTCATCGTTTCATGTATGTTTCGTGAAATAACCATGATTTAGCGGAAATTCAGCTTAATTTTGATGTTTTCATAGATGTCTTGCTACTTTCACTGCGAAAAACGTTATTTCGTTGAATTTCATCGTTTCATGAATTTTTCGTGAAATAACCATGATTTAGCGGAGATTTAGCTTAATTATGATGTTTTCATAGATATCTTGCTACTTTCACTGCGAAACACGTTATTTCGTTTAATTTCATCGTATGATAAATGTTTCGTGAAATGAACATGATTCAGCGGAGATTTAGCGTAATTTTGATGTTTTCATAGATATTATCCTACTTTCACTGCGAAACACGATATTTCGCTGAATTTCATCGTATGATGAATGTTTCGTGAAATAAACGTGATTCAGCGTAGATTTAGCTTAATTTTGATGCTTTCATATATATCTTGTTACTTTCACTGCGAAACAGGTTATTTTGTTGAATTTCATCGTTTCATGAATGTTTCGTGAAATAACCGTGATTTAGCGAAGATTTAGCTTAATTTTGATGCTTTCATAGATATCTTGTTACTTTCACTGCGAAACACGTTATTTCGTTGAATTTCATCGTTTCATGAATGTTTCGTGGAATAACCATGTTTTATCGAAGATTAAGCTTAATTTTGATGATTTCATAGATAACATGCTACTTTCACTGCGAAACACGTTATTTTGTTGAATTTCATCTTTTCATGAATGTTTCGTGAAATAACCATGATTTAGCGAAGATTTAGCTTAATTTTGATGCTTTCATAGATATCTTGTTACTTTCACGGCGAACCACGTTATTTCGTTGAATTTCATCGTTTCATGAATGTTTCGTGGATTATCCATGTTTTAGCGAAGATTAAGATTAATTTTGATGATTTCTTAGATAACATGCTACTTTCACTGCGAAAAACGTTTTTTCGATGAATTTCATCGTTTCATTAATGTTTCGTGAAATTACCATGATTTAGCGAAGATTTAGCTTAATTTTGATGTTTTAATGGATATCTAGCTACTTTCACAGCGAAACACGTTATTTCGTTGAATTTCATTTTTTCATGAATGTTTCGTGAAATAACAATGTTGTAGCTAAGATTTAGCTTAATTGTGATGTTTGCATAGATATCAAGCTACTTTCACTGCGAAACACGTTATTTCGATGAATTTCACCGTTACATGAATGTTTCGTGAAATAACCATGATTTAGCGAAGATTTAGCTTAATTTTGATGTTTTAATGAATATCTAGCTACTTTCACTGCGAAATACGTTATTTAGTTGAATTACATCGTTTCATGATTGTTTCGTGAAATAACCATGATTTAGCGGAGATTTAGATTATTATAATGTTTTCAGAGTTATCTTGCTACTTTCACTGCGAAACACGTTATTTCGTTGAATTTCATCGTATGATAAATGTTTCGTGAAATAAACATGATTCAGTGGAGATTTAGCGTAATTTTGTTGTTTTCATAGATATTGTACTTCTTTCACTGCGAAACACGATTTTTCGCTGAATTTCATCGTATGATGTACGTTTTGTGAAATAAACATGATTCATCGGAGATTTAGCGTAATTTTAATGTTTTCATGGATATCTAGCTACTTTCACTGCGAAACACGTTATTTCGTTGAATTTCATCGTTTCATGAATGTTTCGTGAAATAACCATGTTTTAGCGAAGATTTAGATTAATTTTGATGTTTTCATAGATATCAAGCTACTTTCTCTGCGAAAAACGTTATTTCGTTGAATTTCATCGTTTCATGAATTTCTCTTGAAATAACCATGATTGAGCAGAAATTTAGCTTAATTTTGATGTTTTCATAGATATTATGTTACTTACACTGCGAAACACGTGATTTCGATGAATTCCGCATTTCATGAATGTTTCGTGAAATAACCATGATATTGAGGAGATTTAGGTTAATTTTGCTGTTTTCATAGATATCTTGCTACTTTCACTACGAAACACGTTATTTCGTTGAATTTCATCGTTTCATGAATGTTTCGTGAAATAACCATGATTGAACGGAGATTTAGCTTAATTTTGATGTTTTCATAGATATCTTACTACTTTCACTGCGAAACACGTTATTTTGTTGAATTTCATCGTTTCATGAATGTTTCGTGAAATAGCCGTGATTTAGCGAAGATTTAGCTTAATTTTGATGCTTTCATAGATATCTTGTTACTTTCACTGCGAAACACGTTATTTCGTTGAATTTCATCGTTTCATGAATGTTTCGTGGAATAACCATGATTTAGCGGAAATTTAGCTTAATTTTGATGTTTTCATAGATACCTTGCTACTTTCACTGCGTAACAGGTTATTTTGTTGAATTTCATCGTTACATGAATGTTTCGTGAAATAACCATGATTTAGCGGAAATTTAGCTTAATTTTGATGTTTTCATAGATACCTTGCTACTTTCACTGCGTAACAGGTTATTTTGTTGAATTTCATCGTTTCATGAATGTTTCGTGAAATAACCGTGATTTAGCGAAGATTTAGCTTAATTTTGATGCTTTCATAGATATCTTGTTACTTTCACTGCGAAACGTTATTTCGTTGAATTTCATCGTTTCATGAATGTTTCTTGGAATAACCATGTTTTAGCGAAGATTGAGCTTAATTTTGATGTTTTCATAGATAACATGCTACTTTCACTGCGAAAAACGTTATTTCGATGAATTTCATCGTTTCATGAATGTTTCGTGAAATTACCATGATTTAGCGAAGATTTAGCTTAATTTTGATGTTTTAATGGATATCTAGCTACTTTCACTGCGAAACACGTTATTTCGTTGAATTTCATTTTTTCATGAATGTTTCGTGAAATAACCATGTTTTAGCGAAGATTTAGCTTAATTTTGATGTTTTCATAGATATCAAGCTACTTTCACTGCGAGACACGTTATTTCGATGAATTTCACCGTTACATGAATGTTTCGTGAAATAACCATGATTTAGCGAAGATTTAGCTTAATTTTGATGTTTTCATTGATATCAAGCTACTTTCACTGCGAGACACGTTATTTCGGTGAATTTCATCGTTTCATGGTTGTTTCGTGAAACAACCATGATTTAGCGAAGATTTAGCATAATTTTAATGTTTTCATAGATATCTTGCTACTTTCACTGCGAAACACGTTATTTCGTTGAATTTCATCGTATGATAAATGTTTCGTGAAATAAACATGATTCAGCGAAGATTTAGCGTAATTTTGTTGTTTTCATAGATATTGTGCTTCTTTCACTGCGAAACACGATATTTCGCTGAATTTCATCGTATGATGAACGTTTTGTGAAATAAACATGATTCAGCGGAGATTTAGCGTAATTTTATGTTTTCATGGATATCTAGCTACTTTCACGGCGAAACTCGTTATTTCGTTCAATTTCATCGTTTCATGAATGTTTCGTGAAATAACCAAGATTTTGCGGAGATTTAGCTTAATTTAGCTGTTTTCATAGATATCTTGCTACTTTCACTACGAAACACGTTATTTCGTTGAATTTCATCGTTTCATGTATGTTTCGTGAAATAACCATGACTTAGCGGAAATTTAGCTTAATTTTGATGTTTTCATAGATATCTTGCTACTTTCACTGCGTAACACGTTAATTCGATGAATTTCACCGTTTCATGAATGTTTCGTGAAATAACCGTGATTTAGCGAAGATTTAGCTTAATTTTGATGTTTTCATTGATATCAAGCTTCTTTCACTGCGAAACACGTTATTTCGATGAATTTCATCGTTTCATCAATGTTTCGTGAAATAACCATGATTTAGCGAAGATTTAGCTTAATTTTGATGCTTTCATAGATATCTTGTTACTTTCACTGCGAAACAGGTTATTTCGTTGAATTTCATCGTTTCATGAATGTTTCGTGGAATATCCATGTTTTAGCGAAGATTAAGCTTAATTTTGATGATTTCATAGATAACATGCTACTTTCACAGCGAAAAACGTTTTTTCGATGAATTTCATCGTTTCATGAATGTTTCGTGAAATTACCATGATTTAGCGAAGATTTAGCTTAATTTTGATGTTTTAATGGATATCTAGCTACTTTCACAGCGAAACACGTTATTTCGTTGAATTTCATTTTTTCATGAATGTTTCGTGAAATAACAATGTTTTAGCTAAGATTTAGCTTAATTATGATGTTTGCATAGATATCAAGCTACTTTCACTGCGAAACACGTTATTTCGATGAATTTCACCGTTACATGAATGTTTCGTGAAATAACCGTGATTTAGCGAAGATTTAGCTTAATTTTGATGTTTTAATGAATATCTAGCTACTTTCACTGCGAAATACGTTATTTACTTGAATTTCATCGTTTCATGATTGTTTCGTGAAATAACCATGATTTAGCGGAGATTTAGATAATTTTAATGTTTTCAGAGGTATCTTGCTACTTTCACGGCGAAACACGTTACTTCGTTGAATTTCATCGTATGATAAATGTTTCGTGAAATAAACATGATTCAGTGGAGATTTAGCGTAATTTTGTTGTTTTCATAGATATTGTACTTCTTTCACTGCGAAACACGATTTTTCGCTGAATTTCATCGTATGATGTACGTTTTGTGAAATAAACATGATTCATCGGAGATTTAGCGTAATTTTAATGTTTTCATGGATATCTAGCTACTTTCACTGCGAAACACGTTATTTCGTTAATTTCATCGTTTCATGAATGTTTCATGAAATAACCATGTTTTAGCGAAGATTTAGATTAATTTTGATGTTTTCATAGATATCAAGCTACTTTCTCTGCGAAAAACGTTATTTCGTAGAATTTCATCGTTTCATGAATTTCTCGTGAAATAACCATGATTGAGCAGAGATTTAGCTTAATTTTGATGTTTTCTTAGATATTATGCTACTTACACTGCGAAACACGTGATTTCGATGAATTCCGCATTTCATGAATGTTTCGTGAAATAACCATGATATTGCGGAGATTTAGGTTAATTTTGCTGTTTTCATAGATATCTTGCTACTTTCACTACGAAACACGTTATTTCGTTGAATTTCATCGTTTCATGAATGTTTCGTGAAATAACCATGATTGAGCGGAGATTTAGCTTAATTTTGATGTTTTCATAGATATCTTGCTTCTTTCACTGCGAAACACGTTATTTTGTTGAATTTCATCGTTTCATGAATGTTTCGTGAAATAGCCGTGATTTAGCGAAGATTTAGCTTAATTTTGATGCTTTCATATATATCTTGTTACTTTCACTGCGAAACACGTTATTTAGTTGAATTTCATCGTTTCATGAATGTTTCGTGGAATAACCATGTTTTAGCGAAGATTAAGCTTAATTTTGATGATTTCTTAGATAACATGCTACTTTCACTACGAAACACGTTATTTCGTTGAATTTCATCGTTTCATGAATGTTTCGTGAAATAAGCATGATTTAGCGGAAATTTAGCTTAATTTTGATGTTTTCATAGATATCTTGCTACTTTCACCGCGAAACACGTTAGTTCGATGAATTTCACCGTTTCATGATTGTTTCGTGAAATAACCGTGATTTAGCGAAGATTTAGCTTAATTTTGATGTTTTCATTGATATCAAGCTACTTTCACTGCGAGACACGTTATTTCGATGAATTTCACCGTTACATGAATGTTTCGTGAAATAACCATGATTTAGCGAAGATTTAGCATAATTTTAATGTTTTCATAGATATCTTGCTACTTTCACTGCGAAACACGTTATTTCGTTGAATTTCATCGTATGATAAATGTTTCGTGAAATAAACATGATTCAGGGAAGATTTAGCGTAATTTAGTTGTTTTCATAGATATTGTGCTTCTTTCACTGCGAAACACGATATTTCGCTGAGTTTCATCGTATGATGAACGTTTTGTAAAATAAACATGATTCAGCGGTGATTTAGCGTAATTTTAATGTTTTCATGGATATCTAGCTACTTTCACGGCGAAACTCGTTATTTCGTTCAATTTCACCGTTTCATGAATGTTTCGTGAAATAACCGTGATTTAGCGAAGATTTAGCTTAATTTTGATGTTTTCATTGATATCAAGCTACTTTCACTGCGAAACACGATATTTCGATGAATTTCATCGTTTCATCAATGTTTCGTGAAATAACCATGATTGAGCGAAGATTTAGCTTAATTTTGATGCTTTCATAGATATCTTGTTACTTTCACTGCGAAACACGTTATTTTGTTGAATTTCATCGTTTCATGAATGTTTCGTGAAATAACCATGATTTAGCGAAGATTTAGCTTAATTTTGATGCTTTCATAGATATCTTGTTACTTTCACGGCGAAACACGTTATTTCGTTGAATTTCATCGTTTCATGAATGTTTCGTGGAATAACCATGTTTTAGCGTAGATTAAGCTTAATTTTTATGATTTCATAGATAACATGCTACTTTCACAGCGAAAAACGTTTTTTCGATGAAATTCATCGTTTCATGAATGTTTCGTGAAATTACCATGATTTAGCGAAGATTTAGCTTAATTTTGATGTTTAATGGATATCTAACTACTTTCACAGCGAAACACGTTATTTCGTTGAATTTCATTTTTTCGTGAATGTTTCGTGAAATAACCATGTTTTAGCTAAGATTTAGCTTAATTGTGATGTTTGCATAGATATCAAGCTACTTTCACTGCGAAACACGTTATTTCGATGAATTTCACCGTTACATGAATGTTTCGTGAAATAACCATGATTTAGCGAAGATTTAGCTTAATTTTGATGTTTTAATGAATATCTAGCTACTTTCACTGCGAAATACGTTATTTAGTTGAATTTCATCGTTTCATGGTTGTTTCGTGAAATAACCATGATTTAGCGGAGATTTAGCTTAATTTTAATGTTTTCAGAGATATCTTGCTACTTTCACGGCGAAACACGTTATTTCGTTGAATTTCATCGTATGACAAATGTTTCGTGAAATAAACATGATTCAGCGTAGATTTAGCTTAATTTTGATGCTTTCATATATATCTTGTTACTTTCACTGCGAAACAGGTTATTTTGTTGAATTTCATCGTTTCATGAATGTTTCGTGAAATAACCGTGATTTAGCGAAGATTTAGCTTAATTTTGATGCTTTCATAGATATCTTGTTACTTTCACTGCGAAACACGTTATTTCGTTGAATTTCATCGTTTCATGAATGTTTCGTGGAATAACCATGTTTTAGCGAAGATTAAGCTTAATTTTGATGTTTTCATAGATAACATGCTACTTTCGCTGCGAAAAACGTCATTACGATGAATTTCATCGTTTCATGAATGTTTCGTGAAATTACCATGATTTAGCGAAGATTTAGCTTAATTTCGATGTTTTAATGGATATCTAGCTACTTTCACTGCGAAACACGTTATTTCGTTGAATTTCATTTTTTCATGAATGTTTCGTGAAATAACCATGTTTTAGCGAAGATTTAGCTTAATTTTGAGGTTTTCATAGACATCAAGCTACTTTCACTTCGAGACACGTTATTTCGATGAATTTCACCGTTACATGAATGTTTCGTGAAATAACCATGATTTAGCAAAGATTTAGCTTAATTTTGAAGTTATAATGAATATCTAGCTACTTTCACTGCGAAATACGTTATTTAGTTGAATTTCATCGTTTCATGATTGTTTCGTGAAATAACCATGATTTAGCGGAGATTTAGCTTAATTTTAATGTTTTCAGAGATATCTTGCTACTTTCACTGCGAAACACGTTATTTCGTTGAATTTCATCGTATGATAAATGTTTCGTGAAATAAACATGATTCAGTGGAGATTTAGCGTAATTTTGTTGTTTTCATAGATATTGTTCTTCTTTCACTGCGAAACACGATTTTTCGCTGAATTTCATCGTATGATGTACGTTTAGTGAAATAAACATGATTCATCGGAGATTTAGCGTAATTTTAATGTTTTCATGGATATCTAGCTACTTTCACTGCGAAACTCGTTATTTCGTTGAATTTCATCGTTTCATGATTGTTTCGTGAAATAACCATTTTTAGCGAAGATTTAGATTAATTTTGATGTTTTCATAGATATCAAGCTACTTTCTCTGCGAAAAACGTTATTTCGTTGAATTTCATCGTTTCATGAATTTCTCGTGAAATAACCATGATTGAGCGGAGATTTAGCTTAATTTTGATGTTTTCATAGATATTATGCTACTTACACTGCGAAACACGTGATTTCGATGAATTCCGCATTTCATGAATGTTTCGTGAAATAACCATGATATTGCGGAGATTTAGCTTAATTTTGCTGTTTTCATAGATATCTTGCTACTTTCACTACGAAACACGTTATTTCGTTGAATTTCATCGTTTCATGAATGTTTCGTGAAATAACCATGTTTTAGCGAAGATTTAGCTTAATTTTGATGTTTTCATAGATATCAAGCTACTTTCACTGCGAAACACGTTATTTCGATGAATTTCATCGTTTCATGAATGTTTCGTGAAATAACCATGATTTAGCGAAGATTTAGCTTAATTTTGATGTTTTAATGGATATCTAGCTACTTTCACTGCGAAACACGTTATTTCGTTAAATTTCATTTTTTCATGAATGTTTCGTGAAATAACCATGTTTTAGCGAAGATTTAGCTTAATTTTGAGGTTTTCATAGATATCAAGCTACTTTCACTGCGAGACACGTTATTTCGATGAATTTCACCGTTACATGAATGTTTCGTGAAATAACCATAATTTAGCGAAGATTTAGCTTAATTTTGATGTTTTATTGAATATCTAGCTACTTTCACTGCGAAATACGTTATTTAGTTGAATTTCATCGTTTCATGAATGTTTCGTTAAATAACCATGATTTAGCGGAGATTTAGCTTAATTTTAATGTTTTCATAGATATCTTGCTACTTTCAATGCGAAACACGTTACTTCGTTGAATTTCATCGTATGATAAATGTTTTGTGAAATAAACATGATTCAGCGAAGATTTAGCGTAATTTTGTTGTTTTCATAGATATTGTGCCTCTTTCACTGCGAAACACGATATTTCGCTGAATTTCATCGTATGATGAACGTTTTGTGAAATAAACATGATTCAGCGGAGATTTAGCGTAATTTTAATGTTTTCATGGATATCTAGCTACTTTCACGGCGAAAATGGTTATTTCGTTCAATTTCATCGTTTCATGAATGTTTCGTGAAATAACCATGATTTTGCCGAGATTTAGCTTAATTTAGCTGTTTTCATAGATATCTTGCTACTTTCACTACGAAACAAGTTATTTCGTTGAATTTCATAGTTTCATGAATGTTGCGTGAAATAACCATGATTTAGCGGAAATTTAGCTCAATTTTGATGTTTTCATAGATATCTTGCTACTTTGACTGCGAAACACGTTAGTTCTATGAATTTCACCGTTTCATGAATGTTTCGTGAAATAACCGTGATTTAGCGAAGATTTAGCTTAATTTTGATGTTTTCATTGATATCAAGCTACTTTCACTGCGAAACACGTTATTTCGATGAATTTCATCGTTTCATCAATGTTTCGTGAAATAACCATGATTTAGCGAAGATTTAGCTTAATTTTGATGCTTCATAGATATCTTGTTACTTTCACTGCGAAACACGTTATTTCGTTGAATTTCATCGTTTCATGAATGTTTCGTGAAATAACCGTGATTTAGCGAAGATTTAGCTTAATCTTGATGCTTTCACAGATATCTTGTTACTTTCACTGCGAAACACGTTATTTCGTTGAATTTCATCGTTTCACGAATGTTTCGTGGAATAACCATGTTTTAACGAAGATTAAGCTTAATTTTGATGATTTCATAGATAACATGCTACTTTCACTGCGAAAAACGTTATTTCGATGTATTTCATCGTTTCATGAATGTTTCGTGAAATTACCATGATTTAGCGAAGATTTAGCTTAATTTTGATGTTTTAATGGATATCTAGCTACTTTCACTGCGAAACACGTTATTTCGTTAAATTTCATGTTTTCATGAATGTTTCGTGAAATAACCATGTTTTAGCGAAGATTTAGCTTAATTTTGATGTTTTCATAGATATCAAGCTACTTTCACTGCGAGACACGTTATTTCGATGAATTTCACCGTTACATGAATGTTTCGTGAAATAACCATGATTTAGCGAAGATTTAGCTAATTTTGATGTTTTCATTGATATGCTACTTTCACTGCGAAACACGTTATTTCGATGAATTTCATCGTTTCATCAATGTTTCGTGAAATAACCATGATTTAGCGAAGATTTATCTTAATTTTGATGTTTTCATAGATATCAAGCTACTTTCACTGCGAGACACGTTATTTCGATGAATTTCACCGTTACATGAATGTTTCGTGAAATAACCGTGATTTAGCGAAGATTTAGCTTAATTTTGATGTTTTCATTGATATCAAGCTACTTTCACTGCGAAACACGTTATTTCGATGAATTTCACCGTTACATGAATGTTTCGTGAAATAACCATGATTTAGCGATGATTTAGCTTAATTTTGATGTTTTAATGAATATCTAGCTACTTTCACTGCGAAATACGTTATTTAGTTGAATTTCATCGTTTCATGATTGTTTCGTGAAATAACCATGATTTAGCGGAGATTTAGCTTAATTTTGATGTTTTCATAGATATCTTGTTACTTTCACTGCGAAACACGTTATTTCGTTGAATTTCATCGTTTCATGAATGTTTCGTGAAATAACCGTGATTTAGCGAAGATTTAGCTTAATCTTGATGCTTTCACAGATATCTTGTTACTTTCACTGCGAAACACGTTATTTCGTTGAATTTCATTGTTTCACGAATGTTTCGTGGAATAACCATGTTTTAACGAAGATTAAGCTTAATTTTGATGATTTCATAGATAACATGCTACTTTCACTGCGAAACACGTTATTTCGATGAATTTCATCGTTTCATGAATGTTTCGTGAAATCACCATGTTTTAGCGAAGATTTAGCTTAATTTTGATGTTTTCATAGATATCAAACTACTTTCACTGCGAAACACGTTATTTCGATGAATTTCACCGTTTCATGAATGTTTCGTGAAATAACCATGATTTAGCGATGATTAAGCTTAATTGTGAAGTTTTAATGAATATCTAGCTACTTCCACTGCGAAATACGTTATTTCGTTGAATTTCATCGTTTCATGAATGTTTCGTGAAATAACCATGATTTAGCGGAGATTTAGCTATATTTTGATGTTTTCATAGATATCTTGCTACTTTCACTTCTATACACGTTATTTCGTTGAATTTCATCGTTTCATGAATGTTTCGTGAAATAACCATGATTTAGCAAAGATTTAGCGTAATTTGGATGTTTTCATAGATATTATGCTACTTTCACTGCGAAACACGATATTTCGCTGAATTTCATCGTATGATGAATGTTTCGTGAAATAAACATGATTCAGCGTAGATTTTGCGTATTTTGATGTTTTCATAGATATCAAACTACTTTCACTGCGAAACACGTTATTTCAATGAATTTCACCGTTTCATGATTGTTTCGTGAAATAACCATGATTTAGCGAAGATTTAGCTTAATTTTGATGTTTTAATGAATATCTAGCTACTTTCACTCCGAAACACGTTATATCGTTGAATTTCATCGTTTCATGAATGTTTCGTGAAATAACCAAGATTTAGCGAAGATTTAGCGTAATCTTGATGTTTTCATAGATATTATGCTACTTTCACTGCGAAACACGATATTTCGTTGAATTTCATCGTTTCGTGAATGTTTCGTGAAATAACCATGTTTTAGCGAAGATTTAGTTTCATTTTGGTGTTTTCATAGATATCAAGCTATTTACACTGCGAAACACGTGATTTCGATGAATTTCGCATTTAATGAATGTTTCGTGTAATAACCATGATATAGCGAAGATTTGGGGTAATTTTGATGTTTTCATAGATATTATGCTTCTTTCACTGCGAAACACGATATTTCGCTGAATTTCATCGTATAATGAACGTTTCGTGAAATAAACATGATTCAGCGGAGATTTAGCGTAATTTTGATGTTTTCATGGATATCTAGCTACTTTCACTGCGAAACACGTTATTTGGTTGAATTTCATCGTTTCATGAATGTTTCGTGAAATAACCGTGATTTAGCGAAGATTTAGCGTAATTTTGATGTTTTCACAGATATTATGCTACTTTCACTGCGAAACACGATATTTCGCTGAATTTCATCGTATGATGAATGTTTCGTGAAATAAACATGATTCAGCGTAGATTTAGCCTAATTTTCATGTTTTCATGAATATCTAGCTACTTTCACTGCGAAACTCGTTATTTCGTTGAATTTCATCGTTTCATGAATGTTTCGAGAAATAACCATGTTTAAGCGAAGATTTAGTTTAGTTTTGATGTTTTCATAGATATCAAGCTACTTACACTGCGAAACACGTGATTTCGATGAATTTCGCATTTATTGAATGTTTCGTGAAATAACCATGATTTTGCGGAGATTTAGCATAATTTTGCTGGTTTCATAGATATCTTGCTACTTTCACTACGAAATACGTTATTTCGTTGAATTTCATCGTTTCGTGAATGTTTCGTGAAATATCCATGATTTAGCGGAAATTTAGCTTAATTTTGATGTTTTCATAGATATCTTGCTACTTTCACTGCGAATCACGTTAGTTCGATGAATTTCACCGTTTCATGAATGTTTCGTGAAATAACCGTGATTTAGCGAAGATTTAGCTTAATTTTGATGTTTTCATTGATATCAAGCTACTTTCACTGCGAAACACGTTATTTCGATGAATTTCATCGTTTCATCAATGTTTCGTGAAATAACCATGATTTAGCGAAGATTTAGCTTAATTTTGATGCTTTCATAGATATCTTGCTACTTTCACTGCGAAACACGTTATTTCGTTGAATTTCATCGTTTCATGAGTGTTTCGTGAAATAAACATGATTCAGCGGAGATTTAGCGTAATTTTGATGTTTTCATGGAAATCTAGATTCTTTCACTGCGAAACTCGTTATTTCGTTGAATTTCATCGTTTCATGAATGTTCCGTGAAATAACCATGTTTTTGCGAAGTTTTAGATTAATTTTGATGTTTTACAGATATCAAGCTACTTTCACTGCGAAACACGTTATATTGTTGAATTTCATCGTTTCATGAATGTTCCGTGAAATAACCATGATTTAGCGAAGATTTAGCCTAATTTTGATGTTTTCATGGATATCTAGCTACTTTCACTGCGAAACACGTGATATCGATGAAGTTCGCATTTCATGAATGTTTCGTGAAATAACTATGTTTTAGCGAAGATTTAGCTTAATTTTTGTGTTTTCATTGATATCAAGCTACTCTCACTGCGAAACACGTTATTTCGATGAATTTCATTGTTTCATGAATGTTTCGTGAAATAACGATGACTTAGCGGATATTTAGCTAAATTTTGATGTTTTCATAGATATTATGCTACTTACACTGCGAAACACGTGATTTCGATGAATTCCGCTATTCAAGAATGTTTCGTGAAATAACCATGATTTTGCGGAGATTTAGCTCAATTTTGCTGTTTTCATAGATATCTGGCTACTTTCACTGCGAAACAAGTTATTTCGTTGAATTTCATCGTTTCATGAATGTTTCGTGAAATAACCATGTGTTATCGAAAATTTAGCTTAATTTTGATGTTTTCATAGATATCAAGCTACTCTCACTGCGAAACACGTTATTACGATGAATTTCATCGTTTCATGAATGTTTCGTGAAATTACCATGATTTAGCGAAGATTTAGCTTGATTTTGATGCTTTCAGAGATATCTAGTTACTTTCACTGCGAAACACGTTATTTCGTTGAATTTCATTGTTTCTTGAATGTTTAGTGAAGTAACCGTAATTTAGCGTAGATTTAGCTTAAATTTCATGTTTTCATAGATATCAAGCTACTTACACTGCGAAACACGTTATTTCGATGAATTTCATCGTTTCATCAATGTTTCGTGAAATAACCATGATTTAGCGAAGATTTAGCTTGATGTTGATGCTTTCATAGATATCTTGTTATTTTCAATGCGAAACACGTTATTTCGTTGAATTTCATCGATTCATGAATGTTTCGTGAAATAACCGTGATTTAGCGAAGATTTAGCTAAATTTTGATGTTTTCAGAGATATCAAGCTACTTTCTCTGCGAAACACGTTATTTCGATGAATTTCACCGTTTCATGAATGGTTCGTGAAATAACCATGATTTAGCGAAGATTTAGATTAATTTTGCTGTTTTAATGAATATCTAGCTACTTTCACTGCGAAACACGTTATTTCGTTGAATTACATCGTTTCATGGATGTTACGTGAAATAACCATTCTTAGCGAAGATTTAGATTAATTTTGATGTTTTCAAAGGTATCAAACTACTTTCACTGCGAAAAACGTTATTTCGTTGAATTTCATCGTTTCATGAATGTTTCGTGAAATAACCATGATTTAGCGGAGATTTAGCTTAATTTTGAAGTTTTCATAGATATTATGCCACTTACACTGCTAAACACGTGATTTCGATGAATTTCGCATTTCATTAATGTTTCGTGAAATAACCATGACTTTGCGGAGATTTAGCTTAATTTTGTTGTTTTCATAGATATCTTACTACTTTCACTGCGAAACACGTTATTTCGTTGAATTTCATCGTTTCATGAATGTTTCGTGAAATAACCATGTTTTAGCGATGATTTAGCTTAATTTTGATGCTTTCACAGATATCTTGTTTCTTTCACTGCGAAAGACGTTATTTCGTTGAATTTCATCGTTTCATGAATGTTTCGTGAAATAACCATGATTTAGCGATGATTTAGCTTAATTTTGATGCTTTCATAGATAACTTGTTACTTTCACTGCGAAACACGTTATTTCGTTGAATATCATCGTTTCATGAATGTTTCTTGGAATAACCATGTTTTAGCAAAGATTAAGCTTAATTTTGATGTTTTCATAGATAGCATGCTACTTTCACTGCGAAAAACGTTATTTCGATGAATTTCATCGTTTCATGAATGTTTCGTGATATTACCATGATTTAGCGAAGATTTAGCTTAATTTTGATGCTTTCATAGATATCTCTCTACTTTCATTGCGAAACACGTTATTTCGATGAATTTCACCGTTTCATGAATGTTTCGTGAAATAACCATGATTTAGAGAAGATTTAGCTTAATTGTGAAGTTTTAATGAATATCTAGCTACTTCCACTGCGAAATACGTTATTTCGTTGAATTTCATCGTTTCATGAATGTTTCTTGAAATAACCATGATTTAACGGAGATTTAGCTTAATTTTGATGTTTTCATAGATATCTCGCTACTTTCACTGCTATACACGTTATTTCGTTGAATTACATCGAATGATAAATGTTTCGAGAAATAAACATGATTCAGCGGAGATTTAGCGTAATTCTGATATTTCATAGATATTATGTTACTTTCACTGCGAAACACGATATTTCGCTGAATTTCATCGTATGATGAATGTTTCGTGAAATAAACATGATTCAGCGGAGATTTTGCGCAATTTTGATGTTTTCATGGATATCTAGCTTCTTTCACTGCGAAACTCGTTATTTCGTTGAATTTTATCGTTTCATGAATGTTTCGTGAAATAACCACGTTTTAGCGAAGATTTAGCGTAATTTTGATGTTTTCATAGATATTATGCTACTTTCACTGCGAAACACGATATTTCGCTGAATTTCATCGTATGATGAATGTTTCGTGAAATAATCATGATTCAGGGGAGATTTTGCGTAATTTTGATGTTTTCATGGATATCTAGCTACTTTCACTGCGAAACTCGTTATTTCGTTGAATTTCATCGTTTCATGAATGTTTCGTGAAATAACCATGATTTAGCGAAGATTTAGATTAATTTTGATGATTTCATAGATATCAAGCTACTTTCACTGTGAAACACGTTGTTTCGTTGAATTTCATCGTATGATGAATGTTTCGTGAAATAAACATGATTCAGCGGAGATTTTGCGTAATTTTGATGTTTTCATGGATATCTAGCTACTTTCACTGCGAAACTCGTTATTTCGTTGAAGTTCATCGTTTCATGAATGTTTCGTGAAATAACCATGATTTAGCGGAGATTTTGCTTAATTTTGATGCTTTCACAGATATCTTGTTACTTTCACTGCGAAACACGTTATTTCGTTGAAGTTCATCGTTTCATGAATGTTTCGTGAAATAACCACGTTTTAGCGAAGATTTAGCGTAATTTTGATGTTTTCATAGATATTATGCTACTTTCACTGCGAAACACGATATTTCGCTGAATTTCATCGTATGATGAATGTTTCGTGAAATAAACATGATTCAGCGGAGATTTAGCGTAATTTTGATGTTTTCATGGATATCTAGCTACTTCCACTGCGAAATACGTTATTTCGTTGAATTTCATCGTTTCATGAATGTTTCTTGAAATAACCATGATTTAACGGAGATTTAGCTTAATTTTGATGTTTTCATAGATATCTTGCTACTTTCACTGCTATACACGTTATTTCGTTGAATTTCATCGAGTGATAAATGTTTCGAGAAATAAACATGATTCAGCGGAGATTTAGCGTAATTCTGATATTTCATAGATATTATGTTACTTTCACTGCGAAACACGATATTTCGCTGAATTTCATCGTATGATGAATGTTTCGTGAAATAAACATGATTCAGCGTAGATTTTGCGTATTTTGATGTTTTCATAGATATCAAACTACTTTCACTGCGAAACACGTTATTTCAATGAATTTCACCGTTTCATGATTGTTTCGTGAAATAACCATGATTTAGCGAAGATTTAGCTTAATTTTGATGTTTTAATGAATATCTAGCTACTTTCACTCCGAAACACGTTATATCGTTGAATTTCATCGTTTCATGAATGTTTCGTGAAATAACCAAGATTTAGCGAAGATTTAGCGTAATTTTGATGTTTTCATAGATATTATGCTACTTTCACTGCGAAACACGATATTTCGCTGCATTTCATCGTATGATGAATGTTTCGTGAAATAAACATGATTCAGCGTAGATTTAACGTAATTTTCATGTTTTAATGAATATCTAGCTACTTTCACTGCGAATCTCGTTATTTCGTTGAATTTCATCGTTTCGTGAATGTTTCGTGAAATAACCATGTTTTAGCGAAGATTTAGTTTCATTTTGGTGTTTTCATAGATATCAAGCTATTTACACTGCGAAACACGTGATTTCGATGAATTTCGCATTTAATGAATGTTTCGTGAAATAACCATGATATAGCGAAGATTTGGGGTAATTTTGATGTTTTCATAGATATTATGCTTCTTTCACTGCGAAACACGATATTTCGCTGAATTTCATCGTATAATGAATGTTTCGTGAAATAAACATGATTCAGCGGAGATTTAGCGTAATTTTGATGTTTTCATGGATATCTAGCTACTTTCACTGCGAAACACGTTATTTGGTTGAATTTCATCGTTTCATGAATGTTTCGTGAAATAACCATGATTTAGCGAAGATTTAGCGTAATTTTGATGTTTTCACAGATATTATGCTACTTTCACTGCGAAACACGATATTTCGCTGAATTTCATCGTATGATGAATGTTTCGTGAAATAAACATGATTCAGCGTAGATTTAGCCTAATTTTCATGTTTTCATGAATATCTAGCTACTTTCACTGCGAAACTCGTTATTTCGTTGAATTTCATCGTTTCATGAATGTTTCGAGAAATAACCATGTTTAAGCGAAGATTTAGTTTAGTTTTGATGTTTTCATAGATATCAAGCTACTTACACTGCGAAACACGTGATTTCGATGAATTTCGCATTTATTGAATGTTTCGTGAAATAACCATGATTTTGCGGAGATTTAGCTTAATTTTGCTGGTTTCATAGATATCTTGCTACTTTCACTACGAAACACGTTATTTCGTTGAATTTCATCGTTTCGTGAATGTTTCGTGAAATATCCATGATTTAGCGGAAATTTAGCTTAATTTTGATGTTTTCATAGATATCTTGCTACTTTCACTGCGAATCACGTTAGTTCGATGAATTTCACCGTTTCATGAATGTTTCGTGAAATAACCGTGATTTAGCGAAGATTTAGCTTAATTTTGATGTTTTCATTGATATCAAGCTACTTTCACTGCGAAACACGTTATTTCGATGAATTTCATCGTTTCATCAATGTTTCGTGAAATAACCATGATTTAGCGAAGATTTAGCTTAATTTTGATGCTTTCATAGATATCTTGTTACTTTCACTGCGAAACACGTTATTTTCTTGAATTTCATCGTTTCATGAATGTTTCGTGAAATAAACATGAATCAGCGGAGATTTAGCGTAATTTTGATGTTTTCATGGATATCTAGCTACTTTCACTGCCAAACTCGTTATTTCGTAGAATTTCATCGTTTCATGAATGTTTCGTGAAATAACCATGTTTTTGCGAAGTTTTAGATTAATTTTGATGTTTTACAGATATCAAGCTACTTTCACTGCGAAACGCGTTATATTGTTGAATTTCATCGTTTCATGAATGTTTCGTTAAGTAACCATGATTTTGAGAAGATTTAGCTTAATTTTGATGTTTTCATGGATATCTAGCTACTTTCACTGCGAAACACGTGATTTCGATGAATTTCGCATTTCATGAATGTTTCGTGAAATAACCATGTTTTAGCGAAGATTTAGATTAATTTTGATGTTTTCATAGATATCAAGCTACTTTCACTGCGAAAAACGTTATTTCGTTGAATTTCATTGTTTCATGAAGGTTTCGTGAAATAACCATGACTTAGCGGATATTTAGCTAAATTTTGATGTTTTCATAGATATTATGCTACTTACACTGCGAAACACGTGATTTCGATGAATTCCGCTATTCAAGAATGTTTCGTGAAATAACCATGATTTTGCGGAGATTTAGCTCAATTTTGCTGTTTTCATAGATATCTGGCTACTTTCACTGCGAAACAAGTTATTTCGTTGAATTTCATCGTTTCATGAATGTTTCGTGAAATAACCATGTGTTATCGAAAATTTAGCTTAATTTTGATGTTTTCATAGATATCAAGCTACTCTCACTGCGAAACACGTTATTACGATGAATTTCATCGTTTCATGAATGTTTCGTGAAATTACCATGATTTAGCGAAGATTTAGCTTGATTTTGATGCTTTCAGAGATATCTAGTTACTTTCACTGCGAAACACGTTATTTCGTTGAATTTCATTGTTTCTTGAATGTTTAGTGAAGTAACCGTAATTTAGCGTAGATTTAGCTTAATTTTCATGTTTTCATAGATATCAAGCTACTTACACTGCGAAACACGTTATTTCGATGAATTTCATCGTTTCATCAATGTTTCGTGAAATAACCATGATTTAGCGAAGATTTAGCTTGATGTTGATGCTTTCATAGATATCTTGTTATTTTCAATGCGAAACACGTTATTTCGTTGAATTTCATCGATTCATGAATGTTTCGTGAAATAACCGTGATTTAGCGAAGATTTAGCTAAATTTTGATGTTTTCAGAGATATCAAGCTACTTTCTCTGCGAAACACGTTATTTCGATGAATTTCACCGTTTCATGAATGGTTCGTGAAATAACCATGATTTAGCGAAGATTTAGATTAATTTTGCTGTTTTAATGAATATCTAGCTACTTTCACTGCGAAACACGTTATTTCGTTGAATTACATCGTTTCATGGATGTTACGTGAAATAACCATTCTTAGCGAAGATTTAGATTAATTTTGATGTTTTCAAAGGTATCAAACTACTTTCACTGCGAAAAACGTTATTTCGTTGAATTTCATCGTTTCATGAATGTTTCGTGAAATAACCATGATTTAGCGGAGATTTAGCTTAATTTTGAAGTTTTCATAGATATTATGCCACTTACACTGCTAAACACGTGATTTCGATGAATTTCGCATTTCATTAATGTTTCGTGAAATAACCATGACTTTGCGGAGATTTAGCTTAATTTTGTTGTTTTCATAGATATCTTACTACTTTCACTGCGAAACACGTTATTTCGTTGAATTTCATCGTTTCATGAATGTTTCGTGAAATAACCATGTTTTAGCGATGATTTAGCTTTATTTTGATGCTTTCACAGATATCTTGTTTCTTTCACTGCGAAAGACGTTATTTCGATGAATTTCATCGTTTCATGAATGTTTCGTGAAATAACCATGATTTAGCGATGATTTAGCTTAATTTTGATGCTTTCATAGATAACTTGTTACTTTCACTGCGAAACACGTTATTTCGTTGAATATCATCGTTTCATGAATGTTTCTTGGAATAACCATGTTTTAGCAAAGATTAAGCTTAATTTTGATGTTTTCATAGATAACATGCTACTTTCACTGCGAAAAACGTTATTTCGATGAATTTCATCGTTTCATGAATGTTTCGTGAAATTACCATGATTTAGCGAAGATTTAGCTTAATTTTGATGCTTTCATAGATATCTCTCTACTTTCACTGCGAAACACGTTATTTCGATGAATTTCACCGTTTCATGAATGTTTCGTGAAATAACCATGATTTAGCGAAGATTTAGCTTAATTGTGAAGTTTTAATGAATATCTAGCTACTTCCACTGCGAAATACGTTATTTCGTTGAATTTCATCGTTTCATGAATGTTTCTTGAAATAACCATGATTTAACGGAGATTTAGCTTAATTTTGATGTTTTCATAGATATCTCGCTACTTTCACTGCTATACACGTTATTTCGTTGAATTTCATCGAATGATAAATGTTTCGAGAAATAAACATGATTCAGCGGAGATTTAGCGTAATTCTGATATTTCATAGATATTATGTTACTTTCACTGCGAAACACGATATTTCGCTGAATTTCATCGTATGATGAATGTTTCGTGAAATAAACATGATTCAGCGGAGATTTAGCGCAATTTTGATGTTTTCATGGATATCTAGCTTCTTTCACTGCGAAACTCGTTATTTCGTTGAATTTTATCGTTTCATGAATGTTTCGTGAAATAACCACGTTTTAGCGAAGATTTAGCGTAATTTTGATGTTTTCATAGATATTATGCTACTTTCACTGCGAAACACAATATTTCGCTGAATTTCATCGTATGATGAATGTTTCGTGAAATAATCATGATTCAGCGGAGATTTTGCGTAATTTTGATGTTTTCATGGATATCTAGCTACTTTCACTGCGAAACTCGTTATTTCGTTGAATTTCATCGTTTCATGAATGTTTCGTGAAATAACCATGATTTAGCGAAGATTTAGATTAATTTTGATGTTTTCATAGATATCAAGCTACTTTCACTGTGAAACACGTTGTTTCGTTGAATTTCATCGTATGATGAATGTTTCGTGAAATAAACATGATTCAGCGGAGATTTTGCGTAATTTTGATGTTTTCATGGATATCTAGCTACTTTCACTGCGAAACTCGTTATTTCGTTGAAGTTCATCGTTTCATGAATGTTTCGTGAAATAACCATGATTTAGCGGAGATTTTGCTTAATTTTGATGCTTTCATAGATATCTTGTTACTTTCACTGCGAAACACGTTATTTCGTTGAAGTTCATCGTTTCATGAATGTTTCGTGAAATAACCACGTTTTAGCGAAGATTTAGCGTAATTTTGATGTTTTCATAGATATTATGCTACTTTCACTGCGAAACACGATATATCGCTGAATTTCATCGTATGATGAATGTTTCGTGAAATAAACATTATTCAGCGGAGATTTAGCGTAATTTTGATGTTTTCATGGATATCTAGCTACTTCCACTGCGAAATACGTTATTTCGTTGAATTTCATCGTTTCATGAATGTTTCTTGAAATAACCATGATTTAACGGAGATTTAGCTTAATTTTGATGTTTTCATAGATATCTTGCTACTTTCACTGCTATACACGTTATTTCGTTGAATTTCATCGAGTGATAAATGTTTCGAGAAATAAACATGATTCAGCGGAGATTTAGCGTAATTCTGATATTTCATAGATATTATGTTACTTTCACTGCGAAATCGTTATTTCGTTGAATTTTATCGTTTCATGAATGTTTCGTGAAATAACCACGTTTTAGCGAAGAGTTAGCGTAATTTCGATGTTTTCATAGATATTATGCTACTTTCACTGCGAAACACGATATTTCGCTGAATTTCATCGTATGATGAATGTTTCGTGAAATAATCATGATTCAGCGGAGATTTTGCGTAATTTTGATGTTTTCATGGATATCTATCTACTTTCACTGCGAAACTCGTTATTTCGTTGAATTTCATCGTTTCATGAATGTTTCGTTAAATAACCATGATTTAGCGAAGATTTAGCTTAATTTTGATGCTTTCATAGATATCAAACTACTTTCACTGCGAAACACGTTATTTCGATGAATTTCACCGTTTCATGAATGTTTCGTGAAATAACCATGATTTAGCGAAGATTTAGCTTAATTGTGAAGTTTTAATGAATATCTAGCTACTTCCACTGCGAAATACGTTATTTCGTTGAATTTCATCGTTTCATGAATGTTTCTTGAAATAACCATGATTTAACGGAGATTTAGCTTAATTTTGATGTTTTCATAGATATCTTGCTACTTTCACTGCTATACACGTTATTTCGTTGAATTTCATCGAATGATAAATGTTTCGAGAAATAAACATGATTCAGCGGAGATTTAGCGTAATTCTGATATTTCATAGATATTATGTTACTTTCACTGCGAAACACGATATTTCGCTGAAATTCATCGTATGATGAATGTTTCGTGAAATAAACATGATTCAGCGGAGATTTAGCGTAATTTTGATGCTTTCATAGATATCTTGTTACTTTCACTGCGAAACACGTTATTTCGATGAATTTCATCGTTTCATCAATGTTTCGTGAAATAACCATGATTTAGCGAAGATTTAGCTTAATTTTGATGCTTTCATAGATATCTTGTTACTTTCACTGCGAAACACGTTATTTCGTTGAATTTCATCGATTCATGTATGTTTCGTAAAATAACCATGATTTAGCGAAGATTTAGCTTAATTTTGATGTTTTCATAGATATCAAGCTACTTTCACTGCGAAACACGTTATTTCGATGAATATCATCGTTTCATGAATGTTTCGTGGAATAACCTTGTTTCACTGCGAAAAACGTTAATTCGATGAATTTCATCGTTTCATGAATGTTTCGTGATATTACCATGTTTTAGCGAAGATTTAACTTAATTTTGATGTTTTCATAGATATCAAGCTACTTTCACTGCGAAACACGTTATTTCGATGAATTTCACCGTTTCATGAATGTTTCGTGAAATAACCATGATTTAGCGAAGATTTAGCTTAATTTTGAAGTTTTAATGAATATCTAGCTACTTTCACTGCGAAATACGTTATTTCGTTGAATTTCATCGTTTCATGAATGTTTCGTGAAATAACCATGATTTAGCGGAGATTTAGCTTCATTTTGATGTTTGCATAGAAATCTTGCTACTTTCACTGCTAAACACGTTATTTCGTTCAATTTCATCGTATGATAAATGTTTCGTGAAATAAACATGCTTCAGCGGAGATTTAGCGTAATTCTGATGTTTTCATAGATTTTATGCTACTTTCACTGCGAAACACGATATTTCGCTGAATTTCATCGTATGATGAATGTTTCTTGAAATAAACATGATTCAGCCGAGATTTAGCGTAATTTTGATGTTTTCATGGATATCTAGCTACTTTCACTGCGAAACTCGTTATTTCGTTGAATTGTTTCGTTTCATGAATGTTTCGTGAAATAACCACGTTTTAGCGAAGATTTAGCGTAATTTTGATGTTTTCATAGATATTATGCTACTTTCACTGCGAAACACGATATTTCGCTGAATTCCATCGTATGATGAATGTTTCGTGAAATAAACATTATTCAGCGGTGATTTTGCGTAATTTTGATGTTTTCATGGATATCTAGCTACTCTCACTGCGAAACTCGTTATTTCGTCGAATTTCATCGTTTCATGAATGTTTCGTGAAATAACCATGATTTAGCGAAGATTTAGATTAATTTTGATGTTTTCATAGATATCAAGCTACTTTCACTGTGAAACACGTTGTTTCGTTGAATTTCATCGTATGATGAATGTTTCGTGAAATAAACATGATTCAGCGGAGATTTTGCGTAATTTTGATGTTTTCATGGATATCTAGCTACTTTCACTGCGAAACTCGTTATTTCGTTGAATTTCATCGTTTCATGAATGTTTCGTGAAATAACCATGATTTAGCGAAGATTTAGCTTAATTTTGATGCTTTCATAGATATCTTGTTACTTTCACTGCGAAACACGTTATTTCGATGAATTTCATCGTTTCATCAATGTTTCGTGAAATAACCATGATTTAGCGAAGATTTAGCTTAATTTTGATGCTTTCATAGATATCTTGTTACTTTCACTGCGAAACCCGTTATTTCGTTGAATTTCATGGTTACATGAATGTTTCGTGAAATAACCATGATTTAGCGAAGATTTAGCTTAATTTTGATGCTTTCATATATATCTTGTTACTTTCACTGCGAAACACGTTATTTCGTTGAATTTCATCGTTTCATGAATGTTTCGTGGAATAACCTAAAACTAACCATGTTTTAGCGAAGATTAAGCTTAATTTTGATGTTTTCATAGATAACATGCTACTTTCACTGCGAAAAACGTTATATCGATGAATTTCATCGTTTCATGAATGTTTCGTGAAATTACCATGTTTTAGCGAAGATTTAGCTTAATTTTGAAGTTTTAATGAATATCTAGCTACTTTCACTGCGAAATACGTTATTTCGTTGAATTTCATCGTTTCATGAATGTTTCGTGAAATAACCATGATTTAGCGGAGATTTAGCTTCATTTTGATGTTTGCATAGAAATCTTGCTACTTTCACTGCTAAACACGATATTTCGTTCAATTTCATCGTATGATAAATGTTTCGTGAAATAAACATGCTTCAGCGGAGATTTAGCGTAATTCTGATGTTTTCATAGATTTTATGCTACTTTCACTGCGAAACACGATATTTCGCTGAATTTCATCGTATGATGAATGTTTCGTGAAATAAACATGATTCAGCGGAGATTTAGCGTAATTTTGATGTTTTCATGGATATCTAGCTACTTTCACTGCGAAACCCGTTATTTCGTTGAATTTTTTCGTTTCATGAATGTTTTGTGAAATAATACCGTTTTAGCGAAGATTTAGCGTAATTTTGATGTTTTAATGAATATCTAGCTACTTTCACTGCGAAATACGTTATTTCGTTGAATTTCATCGTTTCATGAATGTTTCGTGAAATAACCATGATTTCGCGAAGATTTAGCCTAATTTTGATGTTTTCATGGATATCTAGCTACTTTCACTGCGAAACACGTAATTTGGTTGAATTTCATCGTTTCATGAATGTTTCGTGAAATAACCATGATTTAGCGAAGATTTAGCTTAATTTTGATGTTTTAATGAATATCTAGCTACTTTCACTGCGAAACCCGTTATTTCGTTGAATTACATCGTTTCATGAATGTTACGTGAAATAACCATGTTTTAGCGAAGATTTAGATTAATTTTGATGTTTTCATAGGTATCAAGGTACTTTGCCTGCGAAACACGTTATTTCGTTGAATTTCATCGTATGATAAATATTTCGTGAAATAAACCTGATTCAGCGGAGATTTCGTTTAATTTTGATGTTTTCATAGAAATCAAGCTACTTTCACTGCGAAACACGTTATTTCGATGAATTTCACCGTTTCATGAATGTTTCGTGAAATAAACATGATTTAGCGAAGATTTAGCTTAATTTTGATGTTTTCATAGATATCTAGCTACTTTCACTGCGAAACACGTTATTTCGTTGAATTTCATTGTTTCTTGAATGTTTAGTGAAGTAACCGTAATTTAGCGTAGATTTAGCTTAATTTTGATGTTTTCATAGATATCAAGCTACTTACACTGCGAAACACGTTATTTCAATGAATTTCATCGTTTCATCAATGTTTCGTGAATTAACCATGATTTAGCGAAGATTTAGCTTGATGTTGATGCTTTCATAGATATCTTGTTATTTTCAATGCGAAACACGTTATTTCGTTGAATTTCATCGATTCATGAATGTTTCGTGAAATAACCATGATTTAGCGAAGATTTAGCTTAATTTTGATGTTTTCAGAGATATCAAGCTACTTTCTCTGCGAAACACGTTATTTCGATGAATTTCACCGTTTCATGAATGGTTCGTGAAATAACCATGATTTAGCGAAGATTTAGATTAATTTTGATGTTTTAATGAATATCTAGCTACTTTCACTGCGAAACACGTTATTTCGTTGAATTACATCGTTTCATGGATGTTACGTGAAATAACCATGCTTAGCGAAGATTTAGATTAATTTTGATGTTTTCATAGGTATCAAACTACTTTCACTGCGAAAAACGTTATTTCGTTGAATTTCATCGTTTCATGAATGTTTCGTGAAATAACCATGATTTAGCGGAGATTTAGCTTAATTTTGAAGTTTTCATAGATATTATGCCACTTACACTGCTAAACACGTGATTTCGATGAATTTCGCATTTCATTAATGTTTCGTGAAATAACTATGATTTTGCGGAGATTTAGCTTAATTTTGTTGTTTTCATAGATATCTTACTACTTTCACTGCGAAACACGTTATTTCGTTGAATTTCATCGTTTCATGAATGTTTCGTGAAATGACCATGTTTTAGCGATGATTTAGCTTAATTTTGATGCTTTCACAGATATCTTGTTTCTTTCACTGCGAAACACGTTATTTCGTTGAATTTCATCGTTTCATGAATGTTTCGTGAATTAACCATGATTTAGCGATGATTTAGCTTAATTTTGATGCTTTCATAGATATCTTGTTACTTTCAATGCGAAACACGTTATTTCGTTGAATATCATCGTTTCATGAATGTTTCTTGGAATAACCATGTTTTAGCGATGATTTAGCTTAATTTTGATTCTTTCACAGATATCTTGTTTCTTTCACTGCGAAACACGATATTTCGCTGAATTTCATCGTATGATGAATGTTTCGTGAAATAATCTTGATTCAGCGGAGATTTTGCGTAATTTTGATGTTTTCATGGATATCTAGCTACTTTCACTGCGAAACTCGTTATTTCGTTGAATTTCATCGTTTCATGAATGTTTCGTGAAATAACCATGATTTAGCGAAGATTTAGATTAATTTTGATGTTTTCATAGATATCAAGCTACTTTCACTGTGAAACACGTTGTTTCGTTGAATTTCATCGTATGATGAATGTTTCGTGAAATAAACATGATTCAGCGGAGATTTTGCGTAATTTTGATGTTTTCATGGATATCCAGCTACTTTCACTGCGAAACTCGTTATTTCGTTGAAGTTCATCGTTTCATGAATGTTTCGTGAAATAACCATGATTTAGCGGAGATTTAGCTTAATTTTGATGCTTTCATAGATATCTTGTTACTTTCACTGCGAAACACGTTATTTCGATGAATTTCATCGTTTCATCAATGTTTCGTGAAATAACCATGATTTAGCGAAGATTTAGCTTAATTTTGATGCTTACATAGATATCTTGTTACTTTCACTGCGAAACCCGTTATTTCGTTGAATTTCATCGTTACATGAATGTTTCGTGAAATAACCATGATTTAGCGAAGATTTAGCTTAATTTTGATGCTTTCATAGATATCTTGTTACTTTCACTGCGAAACACGTTATTTCGTTGAATTTCATTGTTTCATGAATGTTTCGTGGAATAACCTAAACCTAACCATGTTTTGGCGAAGATTAAGCTTAATTTTGATGTTTTCATAGATAACATGCTACTTTCACTGCGAAAAACGTTATTTCGAAGAATTTCATCGTTTCATGAATGTTTCGTGAAATTACCATGTTTTAGCGAAGATTTAGCTTAATTTTGATGTTTTCATAGATATCAAGCTACTTTCACTGCCAAACACGTTATTACGATTAATTTCACCGTTTCATGAATGTTTCGTGAAATAACCATGATTTAGCGAAGCTTTAGCTTAATTTTGAGGTTTTAATGAATATCTAGCTACTATCACTGCGAAATACGTTATTTCGTTGAATTTCATCGTTTCATGAATGTTTCGTGAAATAACCACGTTTTAGCGAAGATTTAGTGTAATTTTGATATTTTCATAGATATTATGCTACTTTCACTGCGAAACACGATATTTCGCTGAATTTCATCGTATGATGAATGTTTCGTGAAATAAACATCATTCAGCGGAGATTTTGCGTAATTTTGAAGTTTTCATGGATATCTAGCTACTCTCACTGCGAAACTCGTTATTTCGTCGAATTTTATCGTGTCAAGAATGTTTCGTGAAATAACCATGATTTTGCGAAGATTTAGATTAATTTTTATGTTTTCATAGATATCAAGCTACTTTCACTGTGAAACACGTTGTTTCGTTGAATTTCATCGTATGATGAATGTTTCGTGAAATAAACATGATTCAGCGGAGATTTTGCGTAATTTTGACGTATTCATGGATTTCTAGCTACTTTCACTGCGAAACTCGATATTTCGTTGAAGTTCATCGTTTCATGAATGTTTCGTGAAATAACCATGATTTAGCGGAGATTTAGCTTAATTTTGATGCTTTCATAGATATCTTGTTACTTTCACTGCGAAACACGTTATTTCGATGAATTTCATCGTTTCATGAATGTTTCGTGAAATAACCATGATTTAGCGAAGATTTAGCTTAATTTTGATGCTTTCATAGATATCTTGTTACTTTCACTGCGAAACACGTTATTTCGTTGAATTTCATCGTTTCATGAATGTTTCGTGAAATAACCATGATTTAGCGAAGATTTAGCTTAATTTTGATGCTTTCATAAATATCTTGTTACTTTCACTGCGAAACACGTTATTTCGTTGAATTTCATCGTTTCATGAATGTTTCGTGGAATAACCATGTTTTAGCGAAGATTAAGCTTAATTTTGATGTTTTCATAGATAACATGCTACTTTCACTGCGAAAAACGTTATTTCGATGAATTTCATCGTTTCATGAATGTTTCGTGATATTACCATGTTTTAGCGTAGATTTAACTTAATTTTGATTTTTTCATAGATATCAAGCTACTTTCACTGCGAAACACGTTATTTCGATGAATTTCACCGTTTCATGAATGTTTCGTGAAATAACCATGATTTAGCGAAGATTTAGCTTAATTTTGAAGTTTTAATGAATATCTAGCTACTTTCACTGCGAAATACGTTATTTCGTTGAATTTCATCGTTTCATGAATGCTTCATGAAATAACCATGATTTAGCGGAGATTTAGCTTCATTTTGATGTTTGCATAGAAATCTTGCTACTTTCACTGCTAAACACGTTATTTCGTTCAATTTCATCGTATGATAAATGTTTCGTGAAATAAACATGCTTCAGCGGAGATTTAGCGTAATTCTGATGTTTTCATAGATTTTATGCTACTTTCACTGCGAAACACGATATTTCGCTGAATTTCATCGTATGATGAATGTTTCTTGAAATAAACATGATTCAGCCGAGATTTAGCGTAATTTTGATGTTTTCATGGATATCTAGCTACTTTCACTGCGAAACTCGTTATTTCGTTGAATTATTTCGTTTCATGAATGTTTCGTGAAATAACCATGATTTAGCGGAGATTTAGCTTCATTTTGATGTTTGCATAGAAATCTTGCTACTTTCACTGCTAAACACCTTATTTCGTTCAATTTCATCGTATGATAAATGTTTCGTGAAATAAACATGATTCAGCGGAGATTTAGCGTAATTTTGATGTTTTCATGAATATCTAGCTACTTTCACTGCGAAACACGATATTTCGCTGAATTTCATCGTTTCATGAATGTTTCGTGAAATAACTATGTTTTAGCGAAGATTTAGCTTAATTTTTGTGTTTTCATAGATATCAAGCTACTTTCAATGCGAAACCCGTTATTTCGTTGAATTTTTTCGTTTCATGAATGTTTTGTGAAATAATACCGTTTTAGCGAAGATTTAGCGTAATTTTGATGTTTTAATGAATATCTAGCTACTTTCACTGCGAAATACGTTATTTCGTTGAATTTCATCGTTTCATGAATGTTTCGTGAAATAACCATGATTTCGCGAAGATTTAGCCTAATTTTGATGTTTTCATGGATATCTAGCTACTTTCACTGCGAAACACGTAATTTGGTTGAAATTCATCGTTTCATCAATGTTTCGTGAAATAACCACGATTTAGCGAAGATTTTGCTTAATTTTGATGCTTTCATAGATATCTTGTTACTTTCACAGCGAAACCCGTTATTTCGTTGAATTTCATCGTTACATGAATGTTTCGTGAAATAACCATGATTTAGCGAAGATTTAGCTTAATTTTGATGCTTTCATAAATATCTTGTTACTTTCACTGCGAAACACGTTATTTCGTTGAATTTCATCGTTTCATGAATGTTTCGTGGAATAACCTAAAACTAACCATGTTTTAGCGAAGATTAAGCTTAATTTTGATGTTTTCATAGATAACATGCTACTTTCACTGCGAAAAACGTTAATTCGATGAATTTCATCGTTTCATGAATGTTTCGTGATATTACCATGTTTTAGCGTAGATTTAACTTAATTTTGATCTTTTCATAGATATCAAGCTACTTTCACTGCGAAACACGTTATTTCGATGAATTTCACCGTTTCATGAATGTTTCGTGAAATAACCATGATTTAGCGAAGATTTAGCTTAATTTTGAAGTTTTAATGAATATCTAGCTACTTTCACTGCGAAATACGTTATTTCGTTGAATTTCATCGTTTCATGAATGTTTCGTGAAATAACCATGATTTAGCGGAGATTTAGCTTCATTTTGATGTTTGCTTAGAAATCTTGCTACTTTCACTGCTAAACACGTTATTTCGTTCAATTTCATCGTATGATAAATGTTTCGTGAAATAAACATGCTTCAGCGGAGATTTAGCGTAATTCTGATGTTTTCATAGATTTTATGCTACTTTCACTGCGAAACTCGATATTTCGCTGAATTTCATCGTATGATGAATGTTTCTTGAAATAAACATGATTCAGCCGAGATTTAGCGTAATTTTGATATTTTCATGGATATCTAGCTTCTTTCACTGCGAAACTCGTTATTTCGTTGAATTTTTTCGTTTCATGAATGTTTCGTGAAATAACCACGTTTTAGCGAAGATTTAGCGTAATTTTGATGTTTTCATAGATATTATGCTACTTTCACTCCGAAACACGATATTTCGCTGAATTTCATCGTATGATGAATGTTTCGTGAAATAAACATGATTCAGCGGTGATTTTGCGTAATTTTGATGTTTTCATGGATATCTAGCTACTCTCACTGCGAAACTCGTTATTTCGTCGAATTACATCGTTTCATGAATGTTTCGTGAAATAACCATGATTTAGCGAAGATTTAGATTAATTTTGATGTTTTCATAGATATCAAGCTACTTTCACTGTGAAACACGTTGTTTCGTTGAATTTCATCGTATGATGAATGTTTCGTGAAATAAATATGATTCAGCGGAGATTTTGCGTAATTTTGATGTTTTCATGGATATCTAGCTACTTTCACTGCGAAACTCGTTATTTCGTTGAAGTTCATCGTTTCATGAATGTTTCGTGAAATAACCATGATTTAGCGGAGATTTAGCTTAATTTTGATGCTTTCATAGATATCTTGTTACTTTTACTGCGAAACACGTTATTTCGATGAATTTCATCGTTTCATCAATGTTTCGTGAAATAACCATGATTTAGCGAAGTTTTAGCTTAATTTTGATGCTTTCATAGATATCTTGATACTTTCACTGCGAAACCCGTTATTTCGTTGAATTTCATGGTTACATGAATGTTTCGTGAAATAACCATGATTTAGCGAAGATTTAGCTTAATTTTGATGCTTTCATATATATCTTGTTACTTTCACTGCGAAACACGTTATTTCGTTGAATTTCATCGTTTCATGAATGTTTCGTGGAATAACCTAAAACTAACCATGTTTTAGCGAAGATTAAGCTTAATTTTGATGTTTTCATAGATAACATGCTACTTTCACTGCGAAAAACGTTATTTCGATGAATTTCATCGTTTCATGAATGTTTCGTGAAATTACCATGTTTTAGCGAAGATTTAGCTTAATTTTGAAGTTTTAATGAATATCTAGCTACTTTCACTGCGAAATACGTTATTTCGTTGAATTTCATCGTTTCATGAATGTTTCGTGAAATAACCATGATTTAGCGGAGATTTAGCTTCATTTTGATGTTTGCATAGAAATCTTGCTACTTTCACTGCTAAACACGATATTTCGTTCAATTTCATCGTATGATAAATGTTTCGTGAAATAAACATGCTTCAGCGGTGATTTAGCGTAATTCTGATGTTTTCATAGATTTTATGCTACTTTCACTGCGAAACACGATATTTCGCTGAATTTCATCGTATGATGAATGTTTCGTGAAATAGACATGATTCAGCGGAGATTTAGCGTAATTTTGATGTTTTCATGGATATCTAGCTACTTTCACTGCGAGACCCGTTATTTCGTTGAATTTTTTCGTTTCATGAATGTTTTGTGAAATAATACCGTTTTAGCGAAGATTTAGCGTAATTTTGATGTTTTAATGAATATCTAGCTACTTTCACTGCGAAATACGTTATTTCGTTGAATTTCATCGTTTCATGAATGTTTCGTGAAATAACCACGATTTCGCGAAGATTTAGCCTAATTTTGATGTTTTCATGGATATCTAGCTACTTTCACTGCGAAACACGTAATTTGGTTGAATTTCATCGTTTCATGAATGTTTCATGAATGACCATAGTTGTAGGCAAAGATTTTGGGTTGCCATTAAATATTTTGAATATCAAGCCTCTAGTGCCAAACCCATTATTTCGTTGAATTACATCGTTTCATGAATGTTACGTGAAATAACCATGTTTTAGCGAAGATTTAAATTAATTTTGATGTTTTCATATGTATCCAAGGGTACTTTGCCTGGGGACACGTTATTTCGTTCAAATTCCATCATATAAATTGTTCTTGAAATAACCATGTTTTAGCGAAGATTTAGCTTAATTTTGACATAGAAATCAAGCTACTTTCACTGCGAAACACGTTATTTCGTTGAATTTCACCGTTTCATGAATGTTTCGTGAAATAACCATGATTTAGCGAAGATTTAGCTTAATTTTGATGTTTTCATAGATATCAAGCTACTTTCACTGCGAAACACGTTATTTCGTTGAATTTCATCATTTCATGAATGTTTCGTGAAATAACCATGATTTAGCGAAGATTTAGCTTAATTTTGATGTTTGCATAGAAATCTTGCTACTTTCACTGCTAAACACGATATTTCGTTCAATTTCATCGTATGATAAATGTTTCGTGAAATAAACATGCTTCAGCGGAGATTTAGCGTAATTCTGATGTTTTCATAGATTTTATGCTACTTTCACTGCGAAACACGATATTTCGCTGAATTTCATCGTATGATGAATGTTTCGTGAAATAAACATGATTCAGCGGAGATTTAGCGTAATTTTGATGTTTTCATGGATATCTAGCTACTTTCACTGCGAAACCCGTTATTTCGTTGAATTTTTTCGTTTCATGAATGTTTTGTGAAATAATACCGTTTTAGCGAAGATTTAGCGTAATTTTGATGTTTTAATGAATATCTAGCTAATTTCTCTGCGAAATACGTTATTTCGTTGAATTTCATCGTTTCATGAATGTTTCGTGAAATAACCATGATTTCGCGAAGATTTAGCCTAATTTTGATGTTTTCATGGATATCTAGCTACTTTCACTGCGAAACACGTAATTTGGTTGAATTTCATCGTTTCATGAATGTTTCGTGAAATAACCATGATTTAGCGAAGATTTAGGTTAATTTTGATGTTTTTGAATATCTAGCTACTTTCACTGCGAAACCCGTTATTTCGTTGAATTACATTGTTTCATGAATGTTACGTTAAATAACCATGTTTTAGCGAAGATTTAGATTAATTTTGATGTTTTCATAGGTATCAAGGTACTTTGCCTGCGAAACACGTTATTTCGTTGAATTTCATCGTATGATAAATATTTCGTGAAATAAACCTGATTCAGCGGAGATTTCGTTTAATTTTGATGTTTTCATAGAAATCAAGCTACTTTCACTGCGAAACACGTTATTTCGATGAATTTCACCGTTTCATGAATGTTTCGTGAAATAACCATGATTTAGCGAAGATTTAGCTTAATTATGATGTTTTCATAGATATCAAGCTACTTTCACTGCGAAACACGTTATTTCGTTGAATTTCATCATTTCATGAATGTTTCGTGAAATAACCATGATTTAGCGAAGATTTAGCTTAATTTTGATGCTTTCATAGATACCTTGTTACTTTCACTGCGAAACACGTTATTTCGTTGAATATCATCGTTTCATGAATGTTTCTTGGAATAACCATGTTTTAGCAAAGATTAAGCTTATTTTTGATGTTTTCATAGATAACATGCTACTTTCACTGCGAAAAACATAATTTCGATGAATTTCATCGTTTCATGAATGTTTCGTGAAATTACCATGATTTAGCGAAGATTTAGCTTAATTTTGATGTTTTAATGGATATCTAGCTACTTTCACTGCGAAACACGTTATTTCGTTGAATTTCATAGTTTCATGCATGTTTCGTGAAATCACCATGTTTTAGCGAAGATTTAGCTTAATTTTTATGTTTTCATGGATATCTAGCTACTTTCACTGCGAAACCCGTTATTTCGTTGAATTTTTTCGTTTCATGAATGTTTTGTGAAATAATACCGTTTTAGCGAAGATTTAGCGTAATTTTGATGTTTTAATGAATATCTAGCTACTTTCACTGCGAAATACGTTATTTCGTTGAATTTCATCGTTTCATGAATGTTTCGTGAAATAACCATGATTTCGCGAAGATTTAGCCTAATTTTGATGTTTTCATGGATATCTAGCTACTTTCACTGCGAAACACGTAATTTGGTTGAATTTCATCGTTTCATGAATGTTTCGTGAAATAACCATGATTTAGCGAAGATTTAGGTTAATTTTGATGTTTTTGAATATCTAGCTACTTTCACTGCGAAACCCGTTATTTCGTTGAATTACATCGTTTCATGAATGTTACGTGAAATAACCATGTTTTAGCGAAGATTTAGATTAATTTTGATGTTTTCATAGGTATCAAGGTACTTTGCCTGCGAAACACGTTATTTCGTTGAATTTCATCGTATGATAAATATTTCGTGAAATAAACCTGATTCAGCGGAGATTTCGTTTAATTTTGATGTTTTCATAGAAATCAAGCTACTTTCACTGCGAAACACGTTATTTCGATGAATTTCACCGTTTCATGAATGTTTCGTGAAATAACCATGATTTAGCGAAGATTTAGCTTAATTTTGACGTTTTAATGAATATCTAGCTGCTTTCACTGCGAAACACGTTATTTTGTTGAATTACATCGTTTCATGAATGTTACGTGAAATAACCATGTTTTAGCGAAGATTTAGATTAATTTTGATGTTTTCATAGGTATCAAGGTACTTTGCCTGCGAAACACGTTATTTCGTTGAATTTCATCGATGATAAATATTTCGTGAAATAAACCTGATTCAGCGGAGATTTCGTTTATTTTGATGTTTTCATAGAAATCAAGCTACTTTCACTGCGAAACACGTTATTTCGATGAATTTCACCGTTTCATGAATGATTCGTGAAATAACCATGATTTAGCGAAGGTTTAGAGTAATTTTGATGTGTTCATAGATATCAATCTGCTTTCACTACGAAACACGTTATTTCGTTGAATTACATCGTTTCGTGAATGTTTCGTGAAATAACCATGATTTAGCGAAGATTTAGCTTAATTTTGATGTTTTCATAGATATCTGCTACTTTCACTGCGAAACACGTTATTTCGATGAAT
>JAUCRC010000120.1:0-53937 GCA_032399595.1 Tetragonula carbonaria
GTTATATCGTTGAATTTCATCGTTTCATATAGTTTCGTGAAATAAAAACGATTTAACGGAGATTTAGAATAATTTTGATGTTTTCATAGATATCAAGCTACTTTCACTGCGAAACACGTTATTTCGTTGAATTTCATCGTTTCATGAATGTTTCGTGAAATAACCATGATTTAGCGGAGATGTGGGATAATTTTGATGTTTTCATAGATATCTATCTATTTTCTCTGAGAAACACGTTATTTCGTTGAATTTCATCGTTTCAAGAATGTTTCGTGAAATAACCATGTTTAAGCGAGGATTTAGCTTAATTTTGACGTTTTTCATAGATATCATGCTTCTTTCTCTGCGAAGGACGTTATTTCGTTTAATTTTGACGTTTCATGAATGTTTCGTGAAATAACCATGATTTAGCGGAGATATAGCTTAATTTTGATGTTTTCATAGATATCTTGCTACTTTCACTGCGAAACACGTTATTTCGTTGAATTTCATCGTTTCATGAATGTTTCGTGAAATAACCATGATTTAGCGGAGATATAGCTTAATTTTGATGTTTTCACAGATATCTATCTATTTTCACTGAGAAACACGTTATTTCGTCGAATTTCATCGTTTCAAGAATGTTTCGTGAAATAACGTTGTTTTAGCGAGGATTTAGCTTAATTTGGATGTTTTTCATATATATCTTGCTACTTTCCCTGCAAAAGACGTTATTTCGTTTAATTTTGGCGTTTCATAAGTGTTTCGTGAAATAACCATGATTTAGCGAAGATTTAGCTTAATTTTGATGTTTTATGAATATATAGCGACTCTCACTGCGAAACATGTTATTTCGTTGAATTTCGTCTTTTCATGAACGTTTCGTGTAATAACTATGATTTAGCGGAGATATACCTTCATTTTGATGTTTTCATAGATATCTTGCTACTTTCCCTGCGAATCACGGTATTTCGTAGAATTTCATCGTGTCAGGAATGTTTCGTGAAATAACCATGAATTAGCGGAGATTTAGCTTAATTTTGATGTTTTCTTAGATATCAATCTACTTTCACTGCGAAACAGGTTATTTCGTTGAATTTCATCCTTTCAAGAATGATTCGTGAAATAACCATGATTTAGCGGAGATTTAGCTTAATTGTGATGTCTTCATGGATATCTTTCGACTTTCCCTGCGAAATACATTATTTCGTTGAATTTCATCGAATCAGGAATGTTTCGTGAAATAACCATGATTTAGCGGAGATTTACCTTAATTATGATGTTTTCATAGATATTTTGCTACTTTCCCTGCGAAACACGTTATTTCGTTGAATTTCATGGTTTCATGAATGTTTCGTGAAATAACCATGCTTTAGCAATGATTTAGCTTAATTTTCATGTTTTCGTAGATATCAAGCTATTTTCACTGCGAAACACGTTATATCGTTGAATTTCATCGTTTCATGTATGTTTCGTGAAATAAAAATGATTTAACGGAGATTTAGAATAATTTTGATTTTTTCATAGATATCTTGCTACTTTCACTGCGAAACACGTTGTTTCGTTGAATTTCATCGTTTCATGAATGTTTCGTGAAATGACCATGATTTAGCGGAGATGTGGGATAATTTTGATGTTTTCATAGATATCTATCTTTTTTCTCTGAGAAACACGTTATTTCGTTGAATTTCATCGTTTCAAGAATGTTTCGTGAAATAACCATGTTTAAGCGAGGATTTAGCTTAATTTTGACGTTTTTCATAGATATCATGCTTCTTTCTCTGCGAAGGACGTTATTTCGTTTAATTTTGACGTTTCATGAATGTTTCGTGAAATAACCATGATTTAGAGGAGATTTATCTTAAATTTGATGGTTTCAAGGATATCAAGCTACTTTCACTGCGAAACACGTTATTTCGTTGAATTTCAAAGTTTCATGAATGTTTCGTGAAATAACCCTGATTTAGCGAAGATATAGCTAAATTTTGATGTTATCATGGTCATCTAGCTACATTCACTGCGAAACACGTTATTACGTTGAATTTCATCGTTTCATGAATGTTTTGTGAAATAACCATGATCTAGCGGAGATTTAGCTAAGTTTTAATGTTTTCACAGATATCTTACTGCTTTCACTGCGAAACACGTTCTTTCGTTGAATATCATCGCTTCATGAATGTTTCGTGAAATATCCATGATTTAGCGGAGATTTAGCTTAATTTTGATGTTTTCACAGATATCTTGCTACTTTCACTGCGAAACACGTTATTTCGTTGAATTTCATCGTTTCATGATGGTTTCGTGCAGTAACCTTGATTTAGCGAAATTTAGCTTAATTTTGATGTTTTCATGGATAACTTCCTTCTTTCACTGCGAAACACGTTATTTCGAGTAAGTACATCGTTTAATGAATGTTTCGTGAAATACCATGATTTAGCGAAGATTTAGCTTAATTTTGATGTTTTCATGGATATCTAACTACTTTCACTGCGAAACACGTTATTTCGTTGAATTTCATCGTTCCAAGAAAGTTTCGTGTAATAACCATTATTAAGCAATGATTTAGCATAATTTTGATGTTTTCGTAGATATCTAGCTACTTTCACTGCGAAACACGTTATTTCATTGAATTTAATCGTTTCATGAATGTTTCGTGAAATAACAATGATATAGCAGAGATTTAGCTTAATTTTGATGTTTTCATAAATATCTTCCTACTTTCACTGCAAAACTAGTTAATTCGTTGAATTTCATCGTATGATGTATGTTTCGTGAAATATACATGATTCACCGGAGATGTAGCATTATTTTGATTATTTCAAGGATAACTTCCTTCTTTCACTGCGAAACACGTTATTTGGTTGAATTTCATCGTTTCATGAATGTTTTGTTAAATAACAATGATTTAGCAGAGATTTATCTTAATTTTGATGTTTTCATAGATAGCTTACTACTTTCACTGCAAAACTAGTTATTTCGTTGAATTTCATCGTATGATGAATGTTTCGTGAAATATACATGATTCACCGGAGATTTAGCTTTATTTTGATGTTTTCAAGGATAACGTCCTTCTTTCACTGCGAAACACGTTATTTCGTAGAAGTAATCGTTTAATGAATGTTTCGTGAAATAACCATGTTTTGGCGAAGATTTAGCTTAATTTTGTTGTTTTCTTAGATATCATGCTACTTTCACTGCGAAAGACGTTATTTCGTTGAATTTCATCGTGTCATGAATGTTTTGTGAAATAACCATGTTTCAGCGGAGATTAAGCTTAATATTGATGTTTTCATGGATAACTTCCTTCTTTCACTGCGAAACACGTTATTTCGAGTAAGTACATCGTTTAATGAATGTTTCGTGAAATAACCATGATTTAGCGAAGATTTAGCTTAATTTTGTTGTTTTCATAGATATCAAGCTACTTTCACTGCGAAACACGTTATTTCGTTGATTTTCATCGTTACAAGAGTGTTTCGTGTAATAACATGGATTTACCGGAGATTTAGCTTAATTTTGATGTTTTCATGGATATCTAACTACTTTCACTGCGAAACACGTTATTTCGTTGAATTTCATCGTTTCATGAAAGTTTCGTGAAATAACGATTATTTAGCAATGATTTAGCATAATTTTGATATTTTCGAAGATATCTAGCTACTTACACTGCGAAACTAGTTATTTCGTTGAATTTCATCCTTTCATGAATGTTCCGTTCAATAACAATGATTTAGCAGAGATTTAGCTTAATTTTGATGTTTTCATAAATATCTTGCTACTTTCACTGCAAAACAAGTTATTTCGTTGAATTTCAACGTATGACGGTTGTTTCGTGAATTAACATGTTTCAGCGGAGATTTAGCTTAATTTTGATGTTTTCATAGATAACTTCCTGCTTTCACTGCGAAACACGTGATTTCGTTGAAGTTCATCGTGTCATGAATGTTTCGTGAAATAACCATGATTTAGCGTAGAAGTAGACTAATTTTGATGTTTTCATGGATATCTAGCTACTTTCCCAGCGAAACACGTTATTTCGTTGAATTTCATCGTTCCATGAATGTTTCGAGAAATAACCATTATTTAGCAAAGATTTAGCTTAATTTTGATGCTTTCATAGATATCTTGCTACTTTCACTGCGAAACACGTTATTTCCATGATTTTCATCGTATGATGAATGTTTCGAGAAATAAACATGATTCAGCGAGGATTTAGCTATATTTTGATGTTTTCATATATAACTTCCTATTTCCACTGCGAAACACGTTATTTCGTTGAATTTCATCTTTTCATGAACGTTTCGTGAAATAACCATTATTTAGCAAAGGTTTAGCTGAATTTTGATGTTTTCGTAGATATCTAGCTACTTTCACTGAAGAAACACGTTATTTCGTTGAATATCATCGTTTCATGGATGTTATGTTAAATAACAGTGATTTAGCAGAGATTTACCTTAATTTTGATGTTTTCATAGATATCTTGCTACTTTCACTGCAAAACAAGTTATTTCGTTGAATTTAATCGAATGATGAATGTTTCGTGAAATAAACATGATTCACCGGAGATTTAGCTTAATTTTGATGTTTTCAAGGAAAAATTCCTTCTTTCACTGCGAAACACGTTTTTTCGTTGAAGTACATCGTTTAATGATTGTTTCTTGAAATAACCATATTTTGGCGAAAATTAAGCTTAATTTTGATGTCATCATAGATATCAAGCTACTTTCACTGCGAAACACGTTATTTCGTAATTTTCATCGTTTCATGAATGTTTTGAGAAATAGCCATTATTTAGCAAAGATTGTGCATAATTTTGATGTTTTCGTAGATATCTAGCTACTTTCACTGCGAAACACGTTATTTCTTTGAATTTCATCGTTTCATGCATGTTTCGTGAAATAGCAATGATTTAGAAGAGATTTAGCTTAATTTTGATGTTATCATATATATCTTGCTACCGTCACTGCAGAACAAGTTATTTCGTTGAATTTCATCGTATGACGAACGTTTCGTGAAATAACACTGATTTAGCGAAGATTTATGCTAATTTTGATGTTTTCATGGATATCTAGCTACTTTCACTGCGAAACACGTTATTTCGTTGAATTTAATCGTTTCAAGAATGTTTCGTGAAATAACAATGATTTAGGGGAGATTTAGCTTAATTTTGATGTTTTCATAGATATCTTGCTACTTTCACTGCAGAACAAGTTATTTCGTTGAGTTTCTTCGTATGATGAATGTTTCGTGAAATTAACATGATTCAGCGGAGATTTAGCTTAATTTTGATGTTTTCATAGATAACTTCCTACTTTCACTGCGAAACACGTTATTCCGATGAAGTTCATCGCTTCATGATTGTTTCGTCAAATAACCATGTTTTAGAGATGATTTAGCCTAATTTTGATGTTTTCATGGATATCTATCTATTTTCGCTGCGAAACACGTTATTTCGTTGAATTTCATCGTTTCATGAATGTTTCGTGATACAACCATGATTTTGGCGACATTTAACTAAATTTTGTTGTTTTCATGGATATATAACTGCTTTCACAGCGAAACACGTTATTTCGTTTAATTTCATCGTTTCATGAACGTTTCGTGCAATAACCATTATTTAGCAAAGGTTTAGCTTAATTTTGATGTTTTCGTAGATAACTGGCTACTTTCACTGAAGAAACACGTTATTTCGTTGAATTGCTTCGTTTCATGAATGTTTCGTTAAATAACAATGATTTAGCAGATATTTACCATAATATTGATGTTTTCATAGATAACTTGCTACTTTCACTGCAAAACAAGTTATTTCGTTGAATTTCATCGTATGATGTAGGTTTCGTGAAATATACATGATTCACCGGAGATGTAGCATTATTTTGATTATTTCAAGGATAACTTCCTTCTTTCACTGCGAAACACGTTATTTGGTTGAATTTCATCGTTTCATGAATGTTTTGTTAAATAACAATGATTTAGCAGAGATTTATCTTAATTTTGATGTTTTCATAGATAGCTTACTACTTTCACTGCAAAACTAGTTATTTCGTTGAATTTCATCGTATGATGAATGTTTCGTGAAATATACATGATTCACCGGAGATTTAGCTTTATTTTGATGTTTTCAAGGATAACGTCCTTCTTTCACTGCGAAACACGATATTTCGTAGAAGTAATCGTTTAATGAATGTTTCGTGAAATAACCATGTTTTGGCGAAGATTTAGCTTAATTTTGTTGTTTTCTTAGATATCATGCTACTTTCACTGCGAAAGACGTTATTTCGTTGAATTTCATCGTGTCATGAATGTTTTGTGAAATAACCATGTTTCAGCGGAGATTAAGCTTAATATTGATGTTTTCATGGATAACTTCCTTCTTTCACTGCGAAACACGTTATTTCGAGTAAGTACATCGTTTAATGAATGTTTCGTGAAATAACCATGATTTAGCGAAGATTTAGCTTAATTTTGTTGTTTTCATAGATATCAAGCTACTTTCACTGCGAAACACGTTATTTCGTTGATTTTCATCGTTACAAGAGTGTTTCGTGTAATAACATGGATTTACCGGAGATTTAGCTTAATTTTGATGTTTTCATGGATATCTAACTACTTTCACTGCGAAACACGTTATTTCGTTGAATTTCATCGTTTCATGAAAGTTTCGTGAAATAACGATTATTTAGCAATGATTTAGCATAATTTTGATATTTTCGAAGATATCTAGCTACTTACACTGCGAAACTAGTTATTTCGTTGAATTTCATCCTTTCATGAATGTTCCGTTCAATAACAATGATTTAGCAGAGATTTAGCTTAATTTTGATGTTTTCATAAATATCTTGCTACTTTCACTGCAAAACAAGTTATTTCGTTGAATTTCAACGTATGACGGTTGTTTCGTGAATTAACATGTTTCAGCGGAGATTTAGCTTAATTTTGATGTTTTCATAGATAACTTCCTGCTTTCACTGCGAAACACGTTATTTCGTTGAAGTTCATCGTGTCATGAATGTTTCGTGAAATAACCATGATTTAGCGTAGAAGTAGACTAATTTTGATGTTTTCATGGATATCTAGCTACTTTCCCAGCGAAACACGTTATTTCGTTGAATTTCATCGTTCCATGAAGGTTTCGAGAAATAACCATTATTTAGCAAAGATTTAGCTTAGTTTTGATGCTTTCATAGATATCTTGCTACTTTCACTGCGAAACACGTTATTTCCATGATTTTCATCGTATGATGAATGTTTCGAGAAATAAACATGATTCAGCGAGGATTTAGCTATATTTTGATGTTTTCATAGATAACTTCCTATTTCCACTGCGAAACACGTTATTTCGTTGAATTTCATCTTTTCATGAACGTTTCGTGAAATAACCATTATTTAGCAAAGGTTTAGCTGAATTTTGATGTTTTCGTAGATATCTAGCTACTTTCACTGAAGAAACACGTTATTTCGTTGAATATCATCGTTTCATGGATGTTATGTTAAATAACAGTGATTTAGCAGAGATTTACCTTAATTTTGATGTTTTCATAGATATCTTGCTACTTTCACTGCAAAACAAGTTATTTCGTTGAATTTAATCGAATGATGAATGTTTCGTGAAATAAACATGATTCACCGGAGATTTAGCTTAATTTTGATGTTTTCAAGGAAAAATTCCTTCTTTCACTGCGAAACACGTTTTTTCGTTGAAGTACATCGTTTAATGAATGTTTCTTGAAATAACCATATTTTGGCGAAAATTAAGCTTAATTTTGATGTCATCATAGATATCAAGCTACTTTCTCTGCGAAACACGTTATTTCGTGATTTTCATCGTTTCATGAATGTTTCGAGAAATAGCCATTATTTAGCAAAGATTGTGCATAATTTTGATGTTTTCGTAGATATCTAGCTACTTTCACTGCGAAACACGTTATTTCTTTGAATTTCATCGTTTCATGCATGTTTCGTGAAATAGCAATGATTTAGAAGAGATTTAACTTAATTTTGATGTTATCATATATATCTTGCTACCGTCACTGCAGAACAAGTTATTTCGTTGAATTTCATCGTATGACGAACGTTTCGTGAAATAACCCTGATTTAGCGAAGATTTATCCTAATTTTGATGTTTTCATGGATATCTAGCTACTTTCACTGCGAAACACGTTATTTCGTAGAATTTAAACGTTTCAAGAATGTTTCGTGAAATAACAATGATTTAGGGGAGATTTAGCTTAATTTTGATGTTTTCATAGATATCTTGCTACTTTCACTGCAGAACAAGTTATTTCGTTGAATTTCATCGTATGACGAATGTTTCGTGAACTAAACATGATTCAGCGGAGATTTAGCTTAATTTTGATGTTTTCAAGGATAAATTGCTTCTTTCACTGCGAAACACGTTATTTCGTTGAAGTACATCGTTTAATGAACGTTTCGTGAAATAACAATGATTTAGGGGAGATTTAGCTTAATTTTGATGTTTTCGTAGATATCTAGCTACTTTCACTGCGAAAAACGTTATTTCTTTGAATTTCATCGCTTCATGTATGTTTCGTGAAATAGCAATGATTTAGATTTAGCTTAATTTTGAAGTTTTCATAGATATCTTGCTACTTTCACTGCAGAACAAGTTATTTCGTTGAATTTCATCGTATGACGAATGTTTCGTGAACTAAACATGATTCAGCGGAGATTTAGCTTAATTTTGATGTTTTCATAGATAACTTCCTTCTTTAACTGCGAATCACGTTATTTCGTTGAAGTACATCGTTTAATGAATGTTTCGTGAAATAACCATGTTTTGCCGAAAATTAAGCTTAATTTTGTTTTCATCATATATATCAAGCTACTTTCACTGCGAAACACGTTATTTCGTGATTTTCATCGTTTCATGAATGTTTCGTGAAATAACAATGATTTAGAGGAGATTTAGATTAATTTTGATGTTTTCATGGATATCTAACTACTTTCACTGCGAATCACGTTATTTCGTTGAAATTCATCGTTTCATGAATGTTTCGAGAAATAGCCATTATTTAGCAAAGATAGTGATTAATTTTGATGTTTTCGTAGAAATCTAGCTACTTTCACTGCGAAACACGTTATTTCTTTGAATTTCATCGTTTCATGATTGTTTCGTGTAATAGCAGTGATTTAGAAGTGATTTAGCTTAATTTTGATGTTTTCATAGATATCTTGCTACTTTCACTGCAAAACAAGTTATTTCGTTGAATTTCATCGTATGGTGAATGTTCGTGAAATAAACATGATTCAGCGGAGATTTAGCTTAATTTTGATATTTACATACATAACTTTCTACTTTCACTGCGAAACACGTTATTTCGTTGAAGTTCATCGTATCTTGAATGTTTCTTGAAATAACCCTGATTTAGCGATAATTTATCCTAATTTTGATGTTTTCATTGATATCTAGCTACTTTCACTGCGAAACACGTTATTTCGTTGAATTTAATCGTTTCATGAATGTTTCGTGAAATAACAATGATTTAGGGGAGATTTAGCTTAAATTTTATGTTTTCATAGGTATCTTGCTACTTTCACTGCAAAACAAGTTATTTCGTTGAGTTTCATCGTATGATGAAAGTTTCGTGAAATAAACATGATTCAGCGGAGATTTAGCATAATTTTTATGTTGTCATGGATAACTTCCTACTTTCACTGCGAAACACGTAATGTCGTTGAACTACATCGTTTCATGAATGTTTCGTGAAATAACCATGTTCTAGCGAATATATATATTAATTTTGTTGTTTTCATTTATATCAAGCTACTTACACTGCGAAACACGTTATTTCGTTGAATTTAATCGTTTCATGAATGTTTCGTGGAATAACAATGATTTAGCAGAGATTTAGCTTAATTTTGATGTTTTCATAGATAACTTCCTGCTTTAACTGCGAATCACGTTATTTCGTTGAAGTTCATAATGTCATGAATGTATTGTGAAATAACCATGATTTAGCGTGGATGTAAACTAATTTTGATGGTTTCATGGATATCTAGCTACTTTCCCTGCGAAACACGATATTGCGTTGAATTTCATCGTTTCATGTATATTTCGTGAAATAAACTTGATTCAGCGGAGATTTAGCTTAATTTTGATGTTTTCATATATAACTTGCTACTTTCACTGCGAAACACGTTATATCGTTGAATTTCATCGCTTCATGAATGTTTCGTGAAATAAGCTTGATTTAGCGAAGATTTAGCTTAATTTTGATGTTTTTATAGATATCTAGCTACTTTCACTGCGAAACACGTTATTTCGTGATTTTCATCGTTTCATGAATGTTTCGTGAAATAACAATGATTTAGAGGAGATTTAGATTAATTTTGATGTTTTCATGGATATCTAACTACTTTCACTGCGAATCACGTTATTTCGTTGAAATTCATCGTTTCATGAATGTTTCGAGAAATAGCCATTATTTAGCAAAGATAGTGATTAATTTTGATGTTTTCGTAGAAATCTAGCTACTTTCACTGCGAAACACGTTATTTCTTTGAATTTCATCGTTTCATGATTGTTTCGTGTAATAGCAGTGATTTAGAAGTGATTTAGCTTAATTTTGATGTTTTCATAGATATCTTGCTACTTTCACTGCAAAACAAGTTATTTCGTTGAATTTCATCGTATGGTGAATGTTCGTGAAATAAACATGATTCAGCGGAGATTTAGCTTAATTTTGATATTTACATACATAACTTTCTACTTTCACTGCGAAACACGTTATTTCGTTGAAGTTCATCGTATCTTGAATGTTTCTTGAAATAACCCTGATTTAGCGATAATTTATCCTAATTTTGATGTTTTCATTGATATCTAGCTACTTTCACTGCGAAACACGTTATTTCGTTGAATTTAATCGTTTCATGAATGTTTCGTGAAATAACAATGATTTAGGGGAGATTTAGCTTAAATTTTATGTTTTCATAAGCATCTTGCTACTTTCACTGCAAAACAAGTTATTTCGTTGAGTTTCATCGTATGATGAAAGTTTCGTGAAATAAACATGATTCAGCGGAGATTTAGCATAATTTTTATGTTGTCATGGATAACTTCCTACTTTCACTGCGAAACACGTAATGTCGTTGAACTACATCGTTTCATGAATGTTTCGTGAAATAACCATGTTCTAGCGAATATATATATTAATTTTGTTGTTTTCATTGATATCAAGCTACTTACACTGCGAAACACGTTATTTCGTTGAATTTCATCGTATGACGAATGTTTCGTGGAATAAACATGATTCAGCGGAGATTTAGCTTAATTTTGATGTTTTCATAGATAATTTCCTGCTTTAACTGCGAAACACGTTATTTCGTTGTAGTTCATAATGTCATGAATGTTTCGTGAAATAACCTTGATTTAGCGTGGAAGTAGCCTAATTTTGATGTTTTCATGGATATCTAGCTACTTTCCCTGCGAAACACGTTATTTCGTTGAATTTCATAGTTACATGAATGTTTCGTGAAATAACCATGATTTTGCGGAGATTTAGCTTAATTTTGATGGTTTCATGGATATCTAACTACTTTCACTGCGAAACACGATATTTCGTTGAATTTCATCGTTTCATGAATATTTCGTGAAATAAACTTTATTCAGCGGAGATTTAGCGTAATTTTGATGTTTTCATAGATAACTTGCTAATTTCACTGTGAAACACGTTATATCGTTGAATTTCATCGCTTCATGAATGTTTCGTGAAATAACCATTATTTGCGGAGATTTAACTTAATTTTGATGTTTCCATGTATATCTAACTACTTTCACAGCGAAACACGATATTTCGTTGAATTTCATCGTTTCATGTATATTTCGTGAAATAAACTTGATTTAGCGTTGATTTAGCGTAATTTTGATGTTTTCATAGATAACTTGCTAATTTCACTGCGAAACACGTTATTTCGTGATTTTCAGCGTTTCATGCATGTTGCGTGAAATAACAATGGTTTAGCGGAGATTTAATTTAATTTTGATGTTTTCATGGATATCAAACTACTTTCACTTCGAAACACGTTATTTCGTTGAATTTCATCGTTTCATGAATGTTTCGAGATATAGCCATTATTTAGCAAAGATAGTGATTAATTTTGATGTTTTCGTAGAAATCTAGCTACTTTCACTGCGAAACACGTTATTTCTTTGAATTTCAACGTTTCATGATTGTTTCGTGTAATAGCAGTGATTTAGAAGAGATTTAGCTTAATTTTGATGTTTTCATAGATATCTTGCTACTTTCATTGCAAAACAAGATATTTCGTTGAATTTCATCGTATGGTGAATGTTCGTGAAATAAACATGATTCAGCGGAGATTTAGCTTAATTTTGATATTTACATAGATAACTTTCTACTTTCACTGCGAAACACATTATTTCGTTGAAGTTCATCGTATCTCGATTGTTTCTTGAAATAACCCTGATTTAGCGATAATATATGCTAATTTTGATGTTTTCATTGATATCTAGCTACTTTCACTGCGAAACACGTTATTTCGTTGAATTTAATCGTTTCATGAATGTTTCGTGAAATAACAATGATTTAGGGGAGATTTAGCTTAAATTTGATGTTTTCATAGGTATCTTGCTACATTCACTGCAAAACAAGTTATTTCGTTGAGTTTCATCGTATGATGAAAGTTTCGTGAAATAAACATGATTCAGCGGAGATTTAGCATAATTTTTATGTTGTCATGGATAACTTCCTACTTTCACTGCGAAACACGTAATGTCGTTGAACTACATCGTTTCATGAATGTTTCGTGAAATAACCATGTTCTAGCGAATATATATATTAATTTTGTTGTTTTCATTTATATCAAGCTACTTACACTGCGAAACACGTTATTTCGTTGAATTTAATCGTTTCATGAATGTTTCGTGGAATAACAATGATTTAGCAGAGATTTAGCTTAATTTTGATGTTTTCATAGATAACTTCCTGCTTTAACTGCGAATCACGTTATTTCGTTGAAGTTCATAATGTCATGAATGTATTGTGAAATAACCATGATTTAGCGTGGATGTAAACTAATTTTGATGGTTTCATGGATATCTAGCTACTTTCCCTGCGAAACACGATATTGCGTTGAATTTCATCGTTTCATGTATATTTCGTGAAATAAACTTGATTCAGCGGAGATTTAGCTTAATTTTGATGTTTTCATATATAACTTGCTACTTTCACTGCGAAACACGTTATATCGTTGAATTTCATCGCTTCATGAATGTTTCGTGAAATAAGCTTGATTTAGCGAAGATTTAGCTTAATTTTGATGTTTTTATAGATATCTAGCTACTTTCACTGCGAAACACGTTATTTCGTGATTTTCATCGTTTCATGAATGTTTCGTGAAATAACAATGATTTAGAGGAGATTTAGATTAATTTTGATGTTTTCATGGATATCTAACTACTTTCACTGCGAATCACGTTATTTCGTTGAAATTCATCGTTTCATGAATGTTTCGAGAAATAGCCATTATTTAGCAAAGATAGTGATTAATTTTGATGTTTTCGTAGAAATCTAGCTACTTTCACTGCGAAACACGTTATTTCTTTGAATTTCATCGTTTCATGATTGTTTCGTGTAATAGCAGTGATTTAGAAGTGATTTAGCTTAATTTTGATGTTTTCATAGATATCTTGCTACTTTCACTGCAAAACAAGTTATTTCGTTGAATTTCATCGTATGGTGAATGTTCGTGAAATAAACATGATTCAGCGGAGATTTAGCTTAATTTTGATATTTACATACATAACTTTCTACTTTCACTGCGAAACACGTTATTTCGTTGAAGTTCATCGTATCTTGAATGTTTCTTGAAATAACCCTGATTTAGCGATAATTTATCCTAATTTTGATGTTTTCATTGATATCTAGCTACTTTCACTGCGAAACACGTTATTTCGTTGAATTTAATCGTTTCATGAATGTTTCGTGAAATAACAATGATTTAGGGGAGATTTAGCTTAAATTTTATGTTTTCATAGGCATCTTGCTACTTTCACTGCAAAACAAGTTATTTCGTTGAGTTTCATCGTATGATGAAAGTTTCGTGAAATAAACATGATTCAGCGGAGATTTAGCATAATTTTTATGTTGTCATGGATAACTTCCTACTTTCACTGCGAAACACGTAATGTCGTTGAACTACATCGTTTCATGAATGTTTCGTGAAATAACCATGTTCTAGCGAATATATATATTAATTTTGTTGTTTTCATTGATATCAAGCTACTTACACTGCGAAACACGTTATTTCGTTGAATTTAATCGTTTCATGTATGTTTCGTGGAATAACAATGATTTAGCAGAGATTTTGCTTAATTTTGATGTTTTCTTAGATATCTTGCTACTTTCACTGCAGAACAAGTTATTTCGTTGAATTTCATCGTATGACGAATGTTTCGTGGAATAAACATGATTCAGCGGAGATTTAGCTTAATTTTGATGTTTTCATAGATAATTTCCTGCTTTAACTGCGAAACACGTTATTTCGTTGTAGTTCATAATGTCATGAATGTTTCGTGAAATAACCATGATTTAGCGTGGAAGTAGCCTAATTTTGATGTTTTCATGGATATCTAGCTACTTTCCCTGCGAAACACGTTATTTCGTTGAATTTCATAGTTACATGAATGTTTCGTGAAATAACCATGATTTTGCGGAGATTTAGCTTAATTTTGATGGTTTCATGGATATCTAACTACTTTCACTGCGAAACACGATATTTCGTTGAATTTCATCGTTTCATGAATATTTCGTGAAATAAACTTTATTCAGCGGAGATTTAGCGTAATTTTGATGTTTTCATAGATAACTTGCTAATTTCACTGCGAAACACGTTATATCGTTGAATTTCATCGCTTCATGAATGTTTCGTGAAATAACCATTATTTGCGGAGATTTAACTTAATTTTGATGTTTCCATGTATATCTAACTACTTTCACAGCGAAACACGATATTTCGTTGAATTTCATCGTTTCATGTATATTTCGTGAAATAAACTTGATTTAGCGTTGATTTAGCGTAATTTTGATGTTTTCATAGATAACTTGCTAATTTCACTGCGAAACACGTTATTTCGTGATTTTCAGCGTTTCATGCATGTTGCGTGAAATAACAATGGTTTAGCGGAGATTTAATTTAATTTTGATGTTTTCATGGATATCAAACTACTTTCACTTCGAAACACGTTATTTCGTTGAATTTCATCGTTTCATGAATGTTTCGAGATATAGCCATTATTTAGCAAAGATAGTGATTAATTTTGATGTTTTCGTAGAAATCTAGCTACTTTCACTGCGAAACACGTTATTTCTTTGAATTTCAACGTTTCATGATTGTTTCGTGTAATAGCAGTGATTTAGAAGAGATTTAGCTTAATTTTGATGTTTTCATAGATATCTTGCTACTTTCATTGCAAAACAAGATATTTCCGTTGAATTTCATCGTATGGTGAATGTTCGTGAAATAAACATGATTCAGCGGAGGTTTAGCTTAATTTTGATATTTACATAGATAACTTTCTACTTTCACTGCGACCACGTTATTTCGTTGAAGTTCATCGTATCTTGAATGTTTCTTGAAATAACCCTGATTTAGCGATAATTTATCCTAATTTTGATGTTTTCATTGATATGTAGCTACTTTCACTGCGAAACACGTTATTTCGTTGAAGTTAATCGTTTCATGAATGTTTCGTGAAATAACAATGATTTAGGGGAGATTTAGCTTAAATTTGATGTTTTCATAGGTATCTTGCTACTTTCACTGCAAAACAAGTTATTTCGTTGAGTTTCATCGTATGATGAAAGTTTCGTGAAATAAACATGATTCAGCGGAGATTTAGCATAATTTTTATGTTGTCATGGATAACTTCCTTCTTTCACTGCGAAACACGTAATGTCGTTGAAGTACATCGTTTCATGAATGTTTCGTGAAATAAACATGTTCTAGCGAATATATATATTAATTTTGTTGTTTTCATTGATATCAAGCTACTTACACTGCGCAACACGTTATTTCGTTGAATTTAATCGTTTCATGAATGTTTCGTGGAATAACAATGATTTAGCAGAGATTTAGCTTAATTTTGATGTTTTCATAGATATCTTGCTACTTTCACTGCAGAACAAGTTATTTCGTTGAATTTCATCGTATGACGAATGTTTCGTGGAATAAACATGATTCAGCGGAGATTTAGCTTAATTTTGATCTTTTCATAGATAATTTCCTGCTTTAACTGCGAAACACGTTATTTCGTTGAAGTTCATAATGTCATGAATGTTTCGTGAAATAACCATGATTTTGCGTGGAAGTAGCCTAATTTTGATGTTTTCATGGATATCTAGCTACTTTCCCTGCGAAACACGTTATTTCGTTGAATTTCATCGTTACATGAATGTTTCGTGAAATAACCATGATTTTGCGGAGATTTAGCTTAATTTTGATGTTTACATGGATATCTAACTACTTTCACTGCGAAACACGATATTCCGTTGAATTTCATCGTTTCATGAATATTTCGTGAAATAAACTTTATTCAGCGGAGATTTAGCGTAATTTTGATGTTTTCATAGATAACTTGCTAATTTCACTGCGAAACACGTTATATCGTTGAATTTCATCGCTTCATGAATGTTTCGTGAAATAACCATTATTTGCGGAGATTTAGCTTAATTTTGATGTTTCCATGTATATCTAACTACTTTCACAGCGAAACACGATATTTCGTTGAATTTCATCGTTTCATGTATATTTCGTGAAAAAAACTTGATTTAGCGTTGATTTAGCGTAATTTTGATGTTTTCATAGATAAATGGTAATTTCACTGCGAAACACGTTATTTCGTGATTTTCAGCGTTTCATGCATGTTTCGTGAAATAACAATGGTTTAGCGGTGATTTAGTTTAATTTTGATGTTTTCAAGGATATCTAACTACTTTCACTTCGAAACACGTTATTTCGTTGAATTTCATCGTTTCATGAATGTTTCGAGAAATAACCATTATTTAGCAATGATTTAGCTTAATTTTGATGCTTTCATAGATATCTAGCTACTTTCCCTGCGAAACACGTTATTTCGTTGAATTTCATCGCTACATGAATGTTTCGTGAAATAACCATGATTTTGCGGAGATTTAGCTTAATTTTGATGTTTTCATGGATATCTAACTACGTTCACTGCGAAACACGATATTTCGTTGAATTTCATCGTTCATTAATATTTCGTGAAATAAACTTTATTCAGCGGAGATTTAGCGTGATTTCGATGTTTTCATAGATAACTTGCTAATTTCACTGCGAAACACGTTATATCGTTGAATTTCATCGATTCATGAATGTTTCGTGAAATAACCAATATTTGCGGAGATTTAGCTTAATTTTGATGTTTCCATGTATAACTAACAACTTTCACAGCGAAACACGATATTTCGTTGAATTTCATCGTTTCATGTATATTTCGTGAAATAAACTTGATTTAGCGTTGATTTAGCGTAATTTTGATGTTTTCATAGATAACTTGCTAATTTCACTGCGAAACACGTTATTTCGTGATTTTCAGCGTTTCATGCATGTTTCGTGAAATAACAATGGTTTAGTGGAGATTTAGTTTAATTTTGATGTTTTCATGGATATCTAACTACTTTCACTTCGAAACACGTTATTTCGTTGAATTTCATCGTTTCATGAATGTTTCGAGAAATAGCCATTATTTAGCAAAGATAGTGATTAATTTTGATGTTTTCGTAGAAATCTAGCTACTTTCACTGCGAAACACGTTATTTCTTTGAATTTCATCGTTTCATGATTGTTTCGTGTAATAGCAGTGAATTAGAAGTGATTTAGCTTAATTTTGATGTTTTCATAGATATCTTGCTACTTTCACTGCAAAACAACTTATTCCGTTGAATTTCATCGTATGGTGAATGTTCGTGAAATAAACATGATTCAGCGGAGGTATAGCTTAATTTTGATATTTACATAGATAACTTTCTACTTTCACTGCGACCACGTTATTTCGTTGAAGTTCATCGTATCTTGAATGTTTCTTGAAATAACCCTGATTTAGCGATAATTTATCCTAATTTTGATGTTTTCATTGATATGTAGCTACTTTCACTGCGAAACACGTTATTTCGTTGAAGTTAATCGTTTCATGAATGTTTCGTGAAATAACAATGATTTAGGGGAGATTTAGCTTAAATTTGATGTTTTCATAGGTATCTTGCTACTTTCACTGCAAAACAAGTTATTTCGTTGAGTTTCATCGTATGACGAATGTTTCGTGGAATAATCATGTTTCAGCGGAGATTTAGCTTAATTTTGATGTTTTCATAGATAATTTCCTGCTTTAACTGCGAAACACGTTATTTCGTTGAATTTCATCGTTACATGAATGTTTCGTGAAATAACCATGATTTTGCGGAGATTTAGCTTAATTTTGATGTTTTCATGGATATCTAACTACTTTCACTGCGAAACACGATATTTCGTTGAATTTCATCGTTTCATGAATATTTCGTGAAATAAAGTTGATTTAGCGTTGATTTAGCGTAATTTTGATGTTTTCATTGATAACTTGCTAATTTAACTGCGAAACACGTTATTTCGTTGAAGTACATCGTTTAATGAATGTTTCGTGAAATAACCATGTTTTGCGAAAATTAAGCTTAATTTTGATGTCATCATAGATATCAAGCCACTTTCACTGCGAAACACGTTATTTCGTGATTTTCATCGTTTCATGAATGTTTCGAGAAATAGCCATTATTTAGAAAAGATTGTGATTAATTTTGATGTTTACGTAGATATCTAGCTACTTTCACTGCGAAACACGTTATTTCGTTGAAGTTCATAATGTCATGACTGTTTTGTGAAATAACCATGATTTAGCGTGGAAGTAGACTAATTTTGATGGTTTCATGGATATCTAGCTACTTTCCCTGCGAAACACGATATTGCGTTGAATTTCATCATTCATGTATATTTCGTGAAATAAACTTGATTCAGCGGAGATTTAGCTTAATTTTGATGTTTTCATATATAACTTGCTACTTTCACTGCGAAACACGTTATATCGTTGAATTCCATCGCTTCATGAATGTTTCGTGAAATAAGCTTGATTTAGCGAAGATTTAGCATAATTTTGATGTTATTATAGATATCTAGCTACTTTCACTGCGAAACACGTTATTTCGCTGAATTTCATCGTTTCATGAATGTTTCGTGGAATAACAATGATTTAGCAGAGATTTAGTTTAATTTTGATGTTTTCATAGATATCTTGCTACTTTCACTGCAAAAAAAGTTATTTCGTTGTATTACATCGTATGATGAATGTTTCGTGAAATAAACATTATTCAGCTGAGATTTAGCTTAATTTTAATGATTTCATATATAACCTCCTGCTTTCAGTGCGAAACACGTTATTTCGTTGAAGTTCATCGTTTCATGAGTGTTTCGTGAAATAACCATGTTTTAGCGAAAATATAGCTTAATTTTGATGTTTTCCTAGATATGAAGCTACTGACACTGCGAAAGACGTTATTTCGTTGAATTTCATCGTTTCATGAATGTTTCGTGAAATAACCTTGATTTAGCGGAGATTTAGCTTAATTTTGATGTTTTCCTAGATATCAAGCTACTGACACTGCGAAACACGTTATTTCGTTGAATTTCATCGTTTCATGAATGTTTCGTGAAATAGCAATGATTTAGAAGAGATTTAGCTTAATTTTGATTTTTTCATAGATATCTTGCTACTTTCACTGCAAAACAAGTTATTTCGTTGAATTTAATCGTATGATGAATGTTTCGTGAAATAAACATGATTCATCGTAGATTTTGCTTAATTTTGATGTTTTCAAGGATAACTTCCTTCTTTCACTGCGAAACACGTTATTTCGTTGAAGTACATCGTTTAATGAATGTTTCGTGAAATAACCATGTTTTGGCGAAGATTAAGCTTAATTTTGTTTTCATCATATATATCAAGCTACTTTCACTGCGAAACACGTTATTTCGTGATTTTCATCGTTTCATGAATGTTACGTGAAATAACAATGATTTAGAGGAGATTTTGATTAATTTTGATGTTTTCATGGATATCTAACTACTTTCACTGCGAAACACGTTATTTCGTTGAAATTCATCGTTTCATGAATGTTTCGTGAAATAACAATGATTTAGGGGAGATTTAGCTTAATTTTGATGTTTTCATAGATATCTTGCTACTTTCACTGCAAAACAAGTTATTTCGTTGAATTTCATCGTATGGTGAATGTTCGTGAAATAAACATGATTCAGCGGAGATTTAGCTTAATTTTGATATTTACATAGATAACTTTCTACTTTCACTGCGAAACACGTTATTTCGTTGAAGTTCATCGCTTCATGAATGTTTCGTGGAATGACAATGATTTAGCAGTGATTTAGCTTAATTTTGATGTTTTCATAGATATCTTGCTACTTTCACTGCAAAACAAGTTATTCCGTTGAATTTCATCGTATGGTGAATGTTCGTGAAATAAACATGATTCAGCGGAGGTTTAGCTTAATTTTGATATTTACATAGATAACTTTCTACTTTCACTGCGACCACGTTATTTCGTTGAAGTTCATCGTATCTTGAATGTTTCTTGAAATAACCCTGATTTAGCGATAATTTATCCTAATTTTGATGTTTTCATTGATATGTAGCTACTTTCACTGCGAAACACGTTATTTCGTTGAAGTTAATCGTTTCATGAATGTTTCGTGAAATAACAATGATTTAGGGGAGATTTAGCTTAAATTTGATGTTTTCATAGGTATCTTGCTACTTTCACTGCAAAACAAGTTATTTCGTTGAGTTTCATCGTATGACGAATGTTTCGTGGAATAATCATGATTCAGCGGAGATTTAGCTTAATTTTGATGTTTTCATAGATAATTTCCTGCTTTAACTGCGAAACACGTTATTTCGTTGAATTTCATCGTTACATGAATGTTTCGTGAAATAACCATGATTTTGCGGAGATTTAGCTTAATTTTGATGTTTTCATGGATATCTAACTACTTTCACTGCGAAACACGATATTTCGTTGAATTTCATCGTTTCATGAATATTTCGTGAAATAAACTTGATTTAGCGTTGATTTAGCGTAATTTTGATGTTTTCATTGATAACTTGCTAATTTAACTGCGAAACACGTTATATCGTTGAATTTCATCGCTTCATGAATGATTCGTGAAATAACCATTATTTGCGGAGATTTAGCTTAATTTTGATGTTTCCATGTATATCTAACTACTTTCACAGCGAAACACGATATTTCGTTGAATTTCATCGTTTCATGTAAATTTCGTGGAATAAACTTGATTTAGCGTTGATTTAGCGTAATTTTGATGTTTTCATAGATAACTTGCTAATTTCACTGCGAAACACGTTATTTCGTGATTTTCAGCGTTTCATGCATGTTTCGTGAAATAACAATGGTCTAGCGGTGATTTAGTTTAATTTTGATGTTTTCATGGATATCTAACTACTTTCACTTCGAAACACGTTATTTCGTTGAATTTCATCGTTTCATGAATGTTTCGAGAAATAACCATTATTTAGCAAAGATTTAACTTAATTTTGATGCTTTCATAGATATCTTGCTACTTTCACTGCGAAACACGTTATTTCGATGATTTTCATCGTATGATGAATGTTTCGAGAAATAAACATGATTCAGCGAGGATTTAGCTATATTTTGATGTTTTCATAGATAACTTGCTACTTTCACTGCGAAACACGTTATGTCGTTGAATTTCTTCGTTTCATGAATGTTTCGTGAAATAACCATGATTTAGCGAAGATTTATATTACTTTTGATGTTTTCTTAGATATCAAGCTGCTTTCACTGCGAAAGTCGTTATTTCGTTGAATTTCATCGTGTCATGAATGTATCGTGAAATAACCATGATTCAGCGGAGATTTAGCTTAATTCTGATGTTTTCATGGATATCTTGCTACTTTCACTGCAAAACAAGTTATTTCGTTGAATTTCATCGTATGATGAATGTTTCGTGAAATAAACATGATTCAGCGGAGATTTAGCTTAATTTTGATGTTTTCAAGGATAAATTCCTTATTTAACTGCGAAACACGTTATTTCGTTGAAGTACATCGTTTAATGAATGTTTCGTGAAATAACCATGTTTTGCGAAAATTAAGCTTAATTTTGATGTCATCATAGATATCAAGCTACTTTCACTGCGAAACACGTTATTTCGTGATTTTCATCGTTTCATGAATGTTTCGAGAAATAGCCATTATTTAGAAAAGATTGTGATTAATTTTGATGTTTACGTAGATATCTAGCTACTTTCACTGCGAAACACGTTATTTCGTTGAAGTTCATAATGTCATGACTGTTTTGTGAAATAACCATGATTTAGCGTGGAAGTAGACTAATTTTGATGGTTTCATGGATATCTAGCTACTTTCCCTGCGAAACACGATATTGCGTTGAATTTCATCATTCATGTATATTTCGTGAAATAAACTTGATTCAGCGGAGATTTAGCTTAATTTTGATGTTTTCATATATAACTTGCTACTTTCACTGCGAAACACGTTATATCGTTGAATTCCATCGCTTCATGAATGTTTCGTGAAATAAGCTTGATTTAGCGAAGATTTAGCATAATTTTGATGTTATTATAGATATCTAGCTACTTTCACTGCGAAACACGTTATTTCGCTGAATTTCATCGTTTCATGAATGTTTCGTGGAATAACAATGATTTAGCAGAGATTTAGTTTAATTTTGATGTTTTCATAGATATCTTGCTACTTTCACTGCAAAAAAAGTTATTTCGTTGTATTACATCGTATGATGAATGTTTCGTGAAATAAACATTATTCAGCTGAGATTTAGCTTAATTTTAATGATTTCATATATAACCTCCTGCTTTCAGTGCGAAACACGTTATTTCGTTGAAGTTCATCGTTTCATGAGTGTTTCGTGAAATAACCATGTTTTAGCGAAAATATAGCTTAATTTTGATGTTTTCCTAGATATCAAGCTACTGACACTGCGAAAGACGTTATTTCGTTGAATTTCATCGTTTCATGAATGTTTCGTGAAATAACCTTGATTTAGCGGAGATTTAGCTTAATTTTGATGTTTTCCTAGATATCAAGCTACTGACACTGCGAAACACGTTATTTCGTTGAATTTCATCGTTTCATGAATGTTTCGTGAAATAGCAATGATTTAGAAGAGATTTAGCTTAATTTTGATTTTTTCATAGATATCTTGCTACTTTCACTGCAAAACAAGTTATTTCGTTGAATTTAATCGTATGATGAATGTTTCGTGAAATAAACATGATTCATCGTAGATTTTGCTTAATTTTGATGTTTTCAAGGATAACTTCCTTCTTTCACTGCGAAACACGTTATTTCGTTGAAGTACATCGTTTAATGAATGTTTCGTGAAATAACCATGTTTTGGCGAAGATTAAGCTTAATTTTGTTTTCATCATATATATCAAGCTACTTTCACTGCGAAACACGTTATTTCGTGATTTTCATCGTTTCATGAATGTTACGTGAAATAACAATGATTTAGAGGAGATTTTGATTAATTTTGATGTTTTCATGGATATCTAACTACTTTCACTGCGAAACACGTTATTTCGTTGAAATTCATCGTTTCATGAATGTTTCGTGAAATAACAATGGTTTAGGGGAGATTTAGCTTAATTTTGATGTTTTCATAGGTATCTTGCTACTTTCACTGCAAAACAAGTTATTTCGTTGAATTTCATCGTATGGTGAATGTTCGTGAAATAAACATGATTCAGCGGAGATTTAGCTTAATTTTGATATTTACATAGATAACTTTCTACTTTCACTGCGAAACACGTTATTTCGTTGAAGTTCATCGCTTCATGAATGTTTCGTGGAATGACAATGATTTAGCAGTGATTTAGCTTAATTTTGATGTTTTCATAGATATCTTGCTACTTTCACTGCAAAACAAGTTATTCCGTTGAATTTCATCGTATGGTGAATGTTCGTGAAATAAACATGATTCAGCGGAGGTTTAGCTTCATTTTGATATTTACATAGATAACTTTCTACTTTCACTGCGACCACGTTATTTCGTTGAAGTTCATCGTATCTTGAATGTTTCTTGAAATAACCCTGATTTAGCGATAATTTATCCTAATTTTGATGTTTTCATTGATATGTAGCTACTTTCACTGCGAAACACGTTATTTCGTTGAAGTTAATCGTTTCATGAATGTTTCGTGAAATAACAATGATTTAGGGGAGATTTAGCTTAAATTTGATGTTTTCATAGGTATCTTGCTACTTTCACTGCAAAACAAGTTATTTCGTTGAGTTTCATCGTATGATGAAAGTTTCGTGAAATAAACATGATTCAGCGGAGATTTAGCATAATTTTTATGTTGTCATGGATAACTTCCTTCTTTCACTGCGAAACACGTAATGTCGTTGAAGTACATCGTTTCATGAATGTTTCGTGAAATAAACATGTTCTAGCGAATATATATATTAATTTTGTTGTTTTCATTGATATCAAGCTACTTACACTGCGCAACACGTTATTTCGTTGAATTTAATCGTTTCATGAATGTTTCGTGGAATAACAATGATTTAGCAGAGATTTAGCTTAATTTTGATGTTTTCATAGATATCTTGCTACTTTCACTGCAGAACAAGTTATTTCGTTGAATTTCATCGTATGACGAATGTTTCGTGGAATAAACATGATTCAGCGGAGATTTAGCTTAATTTTGATCTTTTCATAGATAATTTCCTGCTTTAACTGCGAAACACGTTATTTCGTTGAAGTTCATAATGTCATGAATGTTTCGTGAAATAACCATGATTTTGCGTGGAAGTAGCCTAATTTTGATGTTTTCATGGATATCTAGCTACTTTCCCTGCGAAACACGTTATTTCGTTGAATTTCATCGTTACATGAATGTTTCGTGAAATAACCATGATTTTGCGGAGATTTAGCTTAATTTTGATGTTTACATGGATATCTAACTACTTTCACTGCGAAACACGATATTCCGTTGAATTTCATCGTTTCATGAATATTTCGTGAAATAAACTTTATTCAGCGGAGATTTAGCGTAATTTTGATGTTTTCATAGATAACTTGCTAATTTCACTGCGAAACACGTTATATCGTTGAATTTCATCGCTTCATGAATGTTTCGTGAAATAACCATTATTTGCGGAGATTTAGCTTAATTTTGATGTTTCCATGTATATCTAACTACTTTCACAGCGAAACACGATATTTCGTTGAATTTCATCGTTTCATGTATATTTCGTGAAAAAAACTTGATTTAGCGTTGATTTAGCGTAATTTTGATGTTTTCATAGATAAATGGTAATTTCACTGCGAAACACGTTATTTCGTGATTTTCAGCGTTTCATGCATGTTTCGTGAAATAACAATGGTTTAGCGGTGATTTAGTTTAATTTTGATGTTTTCAAGGATATCTAACTACTTTCACTTCGAAACACGTTATTTCGTTGAATTTCATCGTTTCATGAATGTTTCGAGAAATAACCATTATTTAGCAATGATTTAGCTTAATTTTGATGCTTTCATAGATATCTAGCTACTTTCCCTGCGAAACACGTTATTTCGTTGAATTTCATCGCTACATGAATGTTTCGTGAAATAACCATGATTTTGCGGAGATTTAGCTTAATTTTGATGTTTTCATGGATATCTAACTACGTTCACTGCGAAACACGATATTTCGTTGAATTTCATCGTTCATTAATATTTCGTGAAATAAACTTTATTCAGCGGAGATTTAGCGTGATTTCGATGTTTTCATAGATAACTTGCTAATTTCACTGCGAAACACGTTATATCGTTGAATTTCATCGATTCATGAATGTTTCGTGAAATAACCAATATTTGCGGAGATTTAGCTTAATTTTGATGTTTCCATGTATAACTAACAACTTTCACAGCGAAACACGATATTTCGTTGAATTTCATCGTTTCATGTATATTTCGTGAAATAAACTTGATTTAGCGTTGATTTAGCGTAATTTTGATGTTTTCATAGATAACTTGCTAATTTCACTGCGAAACACGTTATTTCGTGATTTTCAGCGTTTCATGCATGTTTCGTGAAATAACAATGGTTTAGTGGAGATTTAGTTTAATTTTGATGTTTTCATGGATATCTAACTACTTTCACTTCGAAACACGTTATTTCGTTGAATTTCATCGTTTCATGAATGTTTCGAGAAATAGCCATTATTTAGCAAAGATAGTGATTAATTTTGATGTTTTCGTAGAAATCTAGCTACTTTCACTGCGAAACACGTTATTTCTTTGAATTTCATCGTTTCATGATTGTTTCGTGTAATAGCAGTGAATTAGAAGTGATTTAGCTTAATTTTGATGTTTTCATAGATATCTTGCTACTTTCACTGCAAAACAACTTATTCCGTTGAATTTCATCGTATGGTGAATGTTCGTGAAATAAACATGATTCAGCGGAGGTATAGCTTAATTTTGATATTTACATAGATAACTTTCTACTTTCACTGCGACCACGTTATTTCGTTGAAGTTCATCGTATCTTGAATGTTTCTTGAAATAACCCTGATTTAGCGATAATTTATCCTAATTTTGATGTTTTCATTGATATGTAGCTACTTTCACTGCGAAACACGTTATTTCGTTGAAGTTAATCGTTTCATGAATGTTTCGTGAAATAACAATGATTTAGGGGAGATTTAGCTTAAATTTGATGTTTTCATAGGTATCTTGCTACTTTCACTGCAAAACAAGTTATTTCGTTGAGTTTCATCGTATGACGAATGTTTCGTGGAATAATCATGTTTCAGCGGAGATTTAGCTTAATTTTGATGTTTTCATAGATAATTTCCTGCTTTAACTGCGAAACACGTTATTTCGTTGAATTTCATCGTTACATGAATGTTTCGTGAAATAACCATGATTTTGCGGAGATTTAGCTTAATTTTGATGTTTACATGGATATCTAACTACTTTCACTGCGAAACACGATATTTCGTTGAATTTCATCGTTTCATGAATTTTTCGTGAAATAAACTTGATTTAGCGTTGATTTAGCGTAATTTTGATGTTTTCATTGATAACTTGCTAATTTAACTGCGAAACACGTTATATCGTTGAATTTCATCGCTTCATGAATGATTCGTGAAATAACCATTATTTGCGGAGATTTAGCTTAATTTTGATGTTTCCATGTATATCTAACTACTTTCACAGCGAAACACGATATTTCGTTGAATTTCATCGTTTCATGTATATTTCGTGAAAAAAACTTGATTTAGCGTTGATTTAGCGTAATTTTGATGTTTTCATAGATAACTTGCTAATTTCACTGCGAAACACGTTATTTCGTGATTTTCAGCGTTTCATGCATGTTTCGTGAAATAACAATGGTCTAGCGGTGATTTAGTTTAATTTTGATGTTTTCATGGATATCTAACTACTTTCACTTCGAAACACGTTATTTCGTTGAATTTCATCGTTTCATGAATGTTTCGAGAAATAACCATTATTTAGCAAAGATTTAGCTTAATTTTGATGCTTTCATAGATATCTTGCTACTTTCACTGCGAAACACGTTATTTCGATGATTTTCATCGTATGATGAATGTTTCGAGAAATAAACATGATTCAGCGAGGATTTAGCTATATTTTGATGTTTTCATAGATAACTTGCTACTTTCACTGCGAAACACGTTATGTCGTTGAATTTCTTCGTTTCATGAATGTTTCGTGAAATAACCATGATTTAGCGAAGATTTATATTACTTTTGATGTTTTCTTAGATATCAAGCTGCTTTCACTGCGAAAGTCGTTATTTCGTTGAATTTCATCGTGTCATGAATGTATCGTGAAATAAACATGATTCAGCGGAGATTTAGCTTAATTTTGATGTTTTCAAGGATAAATTCCTTATTTAACTGCGAAACACGTTATTTCGTTGAAGTACATCGTTTAATGAATGTTTCGTGAAATAACCATGTTTTGCGAAAATTAAGCTTAATTTTGATGTCATCATAGATATCAAGCTACTTTCACTGCGAAACACGTTATTTCGTGATTTTCATCGTTTCATGAATGTTTCGAGAAATAGCCATTATTTAGAAAAGATTGTGATTAATTTTGATGTTTACGTAGATATCTAGCTACTTTCACTGCGAAACACGTTATTTCGTTGAAGTTCATAATGTCATGACTGTTTTGTGAAATAACCATGATTTAGCGTGGAAGTAGACTAATTTTGATGGTTTCATGGATATCTAGCTACTTTCCCTGCGAAACACGATATTGCGTTGAATTTCATCATTCATGTATATTTCGTGAAATAAACTTGATTCAGCGGAGATTTAGCTTAATTTTGATGTTTTCATATATAACTTGCTACTTTCACTGCGAAACACGTTATATCGTTGAATTCCATCGCTTCATGAATGTTTCGTGAAATAAGCTTGATTTAGCGAAGATTTAGCATAATTTTGATGTTATTATAGATATCTAGCTACTTTCACTGCGAAACACGTTATTTCGCTGAATTTCATCGTTTCATGAATGTTTCGTGGAATAACAATGATTTAGCAGAGATTTAGCTTAATTTTGATGTTTTCATAGATATCTTGCTACTTTCACTGCAAAAAAAGTTATTTCGTTGTATTACATCGTATGATGAAAGTTTCGTGAAATAAACATTATTCAGCTGAGATTTAGCTTAATTTTAATGATTTCATATATAACCTCCTGCTTTCAGTGCGAAACACGTTATTTCGTTGAAGTTCATCGTTTCATGAGTGTTTCGTGAAATAACCATGTTTTAGCGAAAATATAGCTTAATTTTGATGTTTTCCTAGATATGAAGCTACTGACACTGCGAAAGACGTTATTTCGTTGAATTTCATCGTTTCATGAATGTTTCGTGAAATAACCTTGATTTAGCGGAGATTTAGCTTAATTTTGATGTTTTCCTAGATATCAAGCTACTGACACTGCGAAACACGTTATTTCGTTGAATTTCATCGTTTCATGAATGTTTCGTGAAATAGCAATGATTTAGAAGAGATTTAGCTTAATTTTGATTTTTTCATAGATATCTTGCTACTTTCACTGCAAAACAAGTTATTTCGTTGAATTTAATCGTATGATGAATGTTTCGTGAAATAAACATGATTCATCGTAGATTTTGCTTAATTTTGATGTTTTCAAGGATAACTTCCTTCTTTCACTGCGAAACACGTTATTTCGTTGAAGTACATCGTTTAATGAATGTTTCGTGAAATAACCATGTTTTGGCGAAGATTAAGCTTAATTTTGTTTTCATCATATATATCAAGCTACTTTCACTGCGAAACACGTTATTTCGTGATTTTCATCGTTTCATGAATGTTACGTGAAATAACAATGATTTAGAGGAGATTTTGATTAATTTTGATGTTTTCATGGATATCTAACTACTTTCACTGCGAAACACGTTATTTCGTTGAAATTCATCGTTTCATGAATGTTTCGTGAAATAACAATGATTTAGGGGAGATTTAGCTTAATTTTGATGTTTTCATAGGTATCTTGCTACTTTCACTGCAAAACAAGTTATTTCGTTGAATTTCATCGTATGGTGAATGTTCGTGAAATAAACATGATTCAGCGGAGATTTAGCTTAATTTTCATATTTACATAGATAACTTTCTACTTTCACTGCGAAACACGTTATTTCGTTGAAGTTCATCGCTTCATGAATGTTTCGTGGAATGACAATGATTTAGCAGTGATTTAGCTTAATTTTGATGTTTTCATAGATATCTTGCTACTTTCACTGCAAAACAAGTTATTCCGTTGAATTTCATCGTATGGTGAATGTTCGTGAAATAAACATGATTCAGCGGAGGTTTAGCTTAATTTTGATATTTACATAGATAACTTTCTACTTTCACTGCGACCACGTTATTTCGTTGAAGTTCATCGTATCTTGAATGTTTCTTGAAATAACCCTGATTTAGCGATAATTTATCCTAATTTTGATGTTTTCATTGATATGTAGCTACTTTCACTGCGAAACACGTTATTTCGTTGAAGTTAATCGTTTCATGAATGTTTCGTGAAATAACAATGATTTAGGGGAGATTTAGCTTAAATTTGATGTTTTCATAGGTATCTTGCTACTTTCACTGCAAAACAAGTTATTTCGTTGAGTTTCATCGTATGACGAATGTTTCGTGGAATAATCATGATTCAGCGGAGATTTAGCTTAATTTTGATGTTTTCATAGATAATTTCCTGCTTTAACTGCGAAACACGTTATTTCGTTGAATTTCATCGTTACATGAATGTTTCGTGAAATAACCATGATTTTGCGGAGATTTAGCTTAATTTTGATGTTTTCATGGATATCTAACTACTTTCACTGCGAAACACGATATTTCGTTGAATTTCATCGTTTCATGAATATTTCGTGAAATAAACTTGATTTAGCGTTGATTTAGCGTAATTTTGATGTTTTCATTGATAACTTGCTAATTTAACTGCGAAACACGTTATATCGTTGAATTTCATCGCTTCATGAATGTTTCGTGAAATAACCATTATTTGCGGAGATTTAGCTTAATTTTGATGTTTCCATGTATATCTAACTACTTTCACAGCGAAACACGATATTTCGTTGAATTTCATCGTTTCATGTAAATTTCGTGGAATAAACTTGATTTAGCGTTGATTTAGCGTAATTTTGATGTTTTCATAGATAACTTGCTAATTTCACTGCGAAACACGTTATTTCGTGATTTTCAGCGTTTCATGCATGTTTCGTGAAATAACAATGGTCTAGCGGTGATTTAGTTTAATTTTGATGTTTTCATGGATATCTAACTACTTTCACTTCGAAACACGTTATTTCGTTGAATTTCATCGTTTCATGAATGTTTCGAGAAATAACCATTATTTAGCAAAGATTTAACTTAATTTTGATGCTTTCATAGATATCTTGCTACTTTCACTGCGAAACACGTTATTTCGATGATTTTCATCGTATGATGAATGTTTCGAGAAATAAACATGATTCAGCGAGGATTTAGCTATATTTTGATGTTTTCATAGATAACTTGCTACTTTCACTGCGAAACACGTTATGTCGTTGAATTTCTTCGTTTCATGAATGTTTCGTGAAATAACCATGATTTAGCGAAGATTTATATTACTTTTGATGTTTTCTTAGATATCAAGCTGCTTTCACTGCGAAAGTCGTTATTTCGTTGAATTTCATCGTGTCATGATTGTATCGTGAAATAACCATGATTCAGCGGAGATTTAGCTTAATTCTGATGTTTTCATGGATATCTTGCTACTTTCACTGCAAAACAAGTTATTTCGTTGAATTTCATCGTATGATGAATGTTTCGTGAAATAAACATGATTCAGCGGAGATTTAGCTTAATTTTGATGTTTTCAAGGATAAATTCCTTCTTTCACTGCGAAACACGTTATTTCGTTGAAGTACATCGTTTAATGAATGTTTCGTGAAATAACCATGTTTTGCGAAAATTAAGCTTAATTTTGATGTCATCATAGATATCAAGCTACTTTCACTGCGAAACACGTTATTTCGTGATTTTCATCGTTTCATGAATGTTTCGAGAAATAGCCATTATTTAGAAAAGATTGTGATTAATTTTGATGTTTACGTAGATATCTAGCTACTTTCACTGCGAAACACGTTATTTCTTTGAATTTCATCGTTTCATGTATGTTTCGTGATATAGCAATAATTTTGATTCAGCTTAATTTTGATGTTCTCATAGATATCTTGCTACTTTCACTGCAGAACAAGTTATTTCGTTGAATTTCATCGTATGACGAATGTTTCGTGAACTAAACATGATTCAGAGGAGATTTAGCTTAATTTTGATGTTTTCATATATAACTTCCTGCTTTAACTGCGAAACACGTTATTTAGTTGAAGTTCATAATGTCATGACTGTTTTGTGAAATAACCATGATTTAGCGTGGAAGTAGACTAATTTTGATGGTTTCATGGATATCTAGCTACTTTCCCTGCGAAACACGATATTGCGTTGAATTTCATCATTCATGTATATTTCGTGAAATAAACTTGATTCAGCGGAGATTTAGCTTAATTTTGATGTTTTCATATATAACTTGCTACTTTCACTGCGAAACACGTTATATCGTTGAATTCCATCGCTTCATGAATGTTTCGTGAAATAAGCTTGATTTAGCGAAGATTTAGCATAATTTTGATGTTATTATAGATATCTAGCTACTTTCACTGCGAAACACGTTATTTCGCTGAATTTCATCGTTTCATGAATGTTTCGTGGAATAACAATGATTTAGCAGAGATTTAGTTTAATTTTGATGTTTTCATAGATATCTTGCTACTTTCACTGCAAAAAAAGTTATTTCGTTGTATTACATCGTATGATGAATGTTTCGTGAAATAAACATTATTCAGCTGAGATTTAGCTTAATTTTAATGATTTCATATATAACCTCCTGCTTTCAGTGCGAAACACGTTATTTCGTTGAAGTTCATCGTTTCATGAGTGTTTCGTGAAATAACCATGTTTTAGCGAAAATATAGCTTAATTTTGATGTTTTCCTAGATATCAAGCTACTGACACTGCGAAAGACGTTATTTCGTTGAATTTCATCGTTTCATGAATGTTTCGTGAAATAACCTTTATTTAGCGGAGATTTAGCTTAATTTTGATGTTTTCCTAGATATCAAGCTACTGACACTGCGAAACACGTTATTTCGTTGAATTTCATCGTTTCATGAATGTTTCGTGAAATAGCAATGATTTAGAAGAGATTTAGCTTAATTTTGATTTTTTCATAGATATCTTGCTACTTTCACTGCAAAACAAGTTATTTCGTTGAATTTAATCGTATGATGAATGTTTCGTGAAATAAACATGATTCATCGTAGATTTTGCTTAATTTTGATGTTTTCAAGGATAACTTCCTTCTTTCACTGCGAAACACGTTATTTCGTTGAAGTACATCGTTTAATGAATGTTTCGTGAAATAACCATGTTTTGGCGAAGATTAAGCTTAATTTTGTTTTCATCATATATATCAAGCTACTTTCACTGCGAAACACGTTATTTCGTGATTTTCATCGTTTCATGAATGTTACGTGAAATAACAATGATTTAGAGGAGATTTTGATTAATTTTGATGTTTTCATGGATATCTAACTACTTTCACTGCGAAACACGTTATTTCGTTGAAATTCATCGTTTCATGAATGTTTCGTGAAATAACAATGATTTAGGGGAGATTTAGCTTAATTTTGATGTTTTCATAGGTATCTTGCTACTTTCACTGCAAAACAAGTTATTTCGTTGAATTTCATCGTATGGTGAATGTTCTTGAAATAAACATGATTCAGCGGAGATTTAGCTTAATTTTGATATTTACATAGATAACTTTCTACTTTCACTGCGAAACACGTTATTTCGTTGAAGTTCATCGCTTCATGAATGTTTCGTGGAATGACAATGATTTAGCAGTGATTTAGCTTAATTTTGATGTTTTCATAGATATCTTGCTACTTTCACTGCAAAACAAGTTATTTTGTTGAATTTCATCGTTTCATGAATGTTTCGTGAAATAACAATTATTTAGCAGAGATTTAGCTTAATTTTGATGTTTTCATAAATATCTTCCTACTTTCACTGCAAAACAAGTTATTACGTTGAATTTCATCGTATGATGAATGTTTCGTGAAATAAACATTATTCAGCGGAGATTTAGCTTTATTTTGATGTTTTCATAGATAACTTGCAACTTTCACTGCGAAACACGTTATGTCGTTGAATTTCTTCGTTTCATGAATGTTTCGTGAAATAACCATGATTTAGCGAAGATTTATATTACTTTTGATGTTTTCTTAGATATCAAGCTGCTTTCACTGCGAAAGTCGTTATTTCGTTGAATTTCATCGTGTCATGATTGTATCGTGAAATAACCATGATTCAGCGGAGATTTAGCTTAATTCTGATGTTTTCATGGATATCTTGCTACTTTCACTGCAAAACAAGTTATTTCGTTGAATTTCATCGTATGATGAATGTTTCGTGAAATAAACATGATTCAGCGGAGATTTAGCTTAATTTTGATGTTTTCAAGGATAAATTCCTTCTTTCACTGCGAAACACGTTATTTCGTTGAAGTACATCGTTTAATGAATGTTTCGTGAAATAACCATGTTTTGCGAAAATTAAGCTTAATTTTGATGTCATCATAGATATCAAGCTACTTTCACTGCGAAACACGTTATTTCGTGATTTTCATCGTTTCATGAATGTTTCGAGAAATAGCCATTATTTAGAAAAGATTGTGATTAATTTTGATGTTTACGTAGATATCTAGCTACTTTCACTGCGAAACACGTTATTTCTTTGAATTTCATCGTTTCATGTATGTTTCGTGATATAGCAATGATTTAGATTTAGCTTAATTTTGATGTTCTCATAGATATCTAGCAACTTTCACTGCGAAAGACGTCAATTCGTTGAATTTCATCGTGTCATGAATGTTTCGTGAAATAACCATGATTTAGCGAAGATTTAGCCTAATTTTGATGTTTTCATGGATATCTATCTACTTTCATTGCGAAACACGTTATTTCGTTGAAGTTCATCGTGTCATGAATGTTTCGTGAAATAACCATGATTTAGAGTAGAAGTAGAATAATTTTGAGGTTTTCATAGATATCGAGCTACTTTCACTGCGAAACACATTATTTCGTTGAATTTCATCGTTTCATGAATGTTTCGTGAAATAACCATGATTTTGCGGAAATTTAGCTTAATTTTGATATTTTCATGGATATCTAACTACTTTCACTGCGAAACACGTTATTTCGTTGAATTTCATCGTATGATGAATGTTTCGTGTAATAAACATGATTCAGCGGAGATTTAGCTTAATTTAGATGTTTTCATATATAACTTCCTACATTCACTGCGAAACACGTTATTTCGTTGAAGTTCATCGCTTCATGAATGTTTCGTGATATGACCATGTTTTAGCGAAAATTTAGCTTAATTTTGATGGCTTCTTAGATATCTATCTACTTTCACTGCTAAACACGTTATTTCGTTGAAGTTCATCGTGTCATGAATGTTTCGTGAAATAACCATGATTTAGAGTAGAAGTAGACTAATTTTGATGTTTTCATGGTTATCGAGCTACTTTCACTGCGAAACACATCATTTCGTTGAATTTCATCGTTTCATGAATGTTTCGTGAAATAACCATGATTTTGCGGAGATTTATCTTAATTTTGATATTTTCATGGATATCTAACTACTTTCACTGCGAAACACGTTATTTCGTTGAATTTCATCCTATGATGAATGTTTCGTGAAATAAACATGATTCAGAGGGTATTTAGCTTAATTTTGATAATTTCATAGATAACTTCCTACTTTCACTGCGAATCATGTAATGTCGTTGAAGTACATCGTTTCATGAATGTTTCGTGAAATAACATGTTTTAGCGAAGATATAGCTTAATTTTGTTGGTTTCATTGATATCAAGCTACATTCACTGCGATACACGTTATTTCGTTGATTTTCATCGTTTCAAGATTGTTTCGTGAAATAACAATGATTTAGCAGAGATTGAGCTTAATTTTGATGTTTTCATAAATATCTTCCTACTTTCACGGCAAAACAAGTTATTTCGCTGAATTTCATCGTATGATGAATGTTTCGTGTAATAAACATGATTCAGCGGGGATTTAGCTTAATTTAGATGTTTTCATAGATAACTTCCTACATTCACTGCGAAACACGTTATTTCGTTGAAGTTCATCGCTTCACGAATGTTTCGTGAAATGACCATGTTTTAGCGAAAATTTAGCTTAATTTTGATGGCTTCTTAGATATCTAGCTACTTTCACTGCGAGACACGTTATTTCGTTGAATTTCAACGATTGATGTGTGTTTCGTGAAATAACCATGATGTAGAGATGATTATGCCTAATTTTGATATTTTCATGGATATCTAGCTACTCTCACTGCGAAACACGTTATTTCGTTGAATTTCATCGTTTCTTGAATTTTTCGTGAAATAACCATCATTTAGCGGTGGTTTAGCATAATTTTGATGTTTTCATAGATATCTTGCTACTTTCACTTCGAAACACGTTATTTCGTTAATTTTCATCGTTTCTTGAATGTTTGGTGAAATAACAATTATTTAGCGGAGATTTAGCTTAATTTTGATGATTTCATGGATATCTAACTACTTTCACTGCGAAAGACGTTATTTCGTTGAATTTCATCGTGTCATGAAAGTTTCGTGAAATAACCATGATTTAGTGAAAATGTTGCATAATTTTGATGTTTTCATGGATATCTAGCTACTTTCACTGCGAAACACGTTATTTCGTTGAATTTCATCGTTTCATGAATGTTTCGTGGAATAACAATGATTTAGCAGAGATTTAGCTTAATTTTGATGTTTTCATAGATATCTTGCTACTTTCACTGCAAAACAAGTTATTTCGTTGAATTACATCGTATGATGAATGTTTCGTGAAATTAACATGATTCAGCTGAGATTTAGCTTAATTTTAATTATTTCATAGATAACTTCCTGCTTTCACTGCGAAACACGTTATTTCGTTGAATTTCATCGTTTAATGAATGTTTCGTGAAATAACCATGATTTTGCTGAGATTTAGCTTAATTTTGATTTTTTCATGTATATCTAACTACTTTCCTGCGAAACACGTTATTTCGATGATTTTCATCGTTTAATGAATGATTCGAGAAATAAACATGATTGAGCGTGGATTTAGCTATATTTCGATGTTTTCATAGATAACTTGCTACTTTCACTGCGAAACACGTTATATCGTTGAATTCCATCGCTTAATGAGTGTTTCGTGAAATAACCATGATTTTGCGGAGATTTAGCTTAATTTTGATGTTTTCATGGATATCTAACTACTTTCACTGCGAAACACGATTTTTCGTTGAATTTCATCGTTTCATGAATATTTCGTGAAATAAACTAGATTCAGCTGAGATTTAGCTTAATTTTGATGTTTTCATGGATATCTAGCTACTTTCACTGCGAAACACGTTATTTCGTTGAATTTCATCGTTTCATGAATGTTTCGTGAAATAACCATGATTATGCTGAGATTTAGATTAATTTTGATGTTTTCATGGATATCTAACTACTTTCACTGCGAAACACATTATTTCGTGGAATTTCATCGTTTCATGAATGTTTCGTGAAATAAACTTGATTCAGCGGAGATTTAGCATAATTTTGATGTTTTCATAGATAACTTGCTACTTTCACTGCGAAACACGTTATATCGTTGAATTTCATCGCTACTTGAATGTTTCGTGAAATAAGTATGATTTAGCGAAGATTTAGCTTAATTTTGATGCTTTCATTGATTTCAAGCTACTTTCACTGCGAAACACGTTATTTCGTTGAATTTCATCGTTTGATGAATGTTTTGTGAAATAACCATGATTTATAGGAGATTATGCCTAATTCTTATATTTTGCATGGATATCTAGCTCTCACTGCGAAACACGTTATTTCGTTGAATTTCATCGTTTCATGAATGTTTCGTGAAATAACCATGATTTAGCGAAGATTTAGCTAAATTTTGATGTTTTCGAAGATATCAGGCTACTTTCACTGCGAAACACGTTATTTCGTTGAATTTCATCGTTTCTTGAATGTTTCGTGAAATAACCCAGATTTAGCGAAGAGTTAGCTTAATTTTGATGTTTTCATAGATATCTAGCTACTTTCACTGCAAAACAAGTTATTTCGTTGAATTTCATCGTTTCATGAATGTTTCGTGGAATAACTATGATTTATCAGTGATTCAGCTTAATTTTAATGTTTTCATATATATCTTGTTACTTTCACTGCAAAACAAGTTATTTCGATGAATTTCATCGTATGATGAATGTTTCGTTACATAAACATGATTCAGAGGAGATTTTGCTTAATTTTGATGTTTTCATAGATAACTTGCTACTTTCACTGCGAAACACGTTATTTCGTTGAATTTCATCGTTTCATGAATGTTTCGTGAAATAACCATGATTTAGAGGAGATTGAGCATAATTTTGATGCTTTCATAGATATCTTGCTACTTTCACTGCGATACAAGTTATTTCGATGATTTTCATCGTATAATGAATTTTTCGAGAAATAAACATGATTGTGCGAGGTTTTAGCTATATTTTGATGTTTTCATAGAAAACTTGATACTTTCACTGCGAAACACGTTATATCGTTGAATTTCATCGCTTCATGAATGTTTCGAGGAATAACAATGATTTAGCAGTGATTTAGCTTAATTTTGATGTTTTCATAGATATCTTGCTACTTTCACTGCAAAACATGTTATTTTGTTGAATTTCATCGTTTCATGAATGTTTCGTGAAATAACCCCGATTTTGCGTACATTTAGCTTAATTTTGATGTTTTCATGGATATCTAACTACATTCACTGCGAAACACGTTATGTCGTTGAAGTTCATCGCTTCATGAATGTTTCGTGAAATAACGATGTTTTAGCGAAAATTTAGCTTAATTTTGATGGCTTCTTAGAAATCTATCTACTTTCACTGCGAAACACGTTATTTCGTTGAATTTCATCGATTGATGAGTGTTTCGTGAAATAACCATGATGTAGAGAAGATTATGCCTAATTTTGATATTTTCATGGATATCTAGCTACTCTCACTGCGAAACACGTTATTTCGTTGAATTTCATCGTTTCTTGAATTTTTCGTGAAATAACCATCATTTAGCGGTGATTTAGCTTAATTTTGATGTTTTCATAGATATCTTGCTACTTTCACTTCGAAACACGTTATTTCGATGATTTTCATCGTTTCTTGAATGTTTTGTGAAATAACAATTATTTAGCGGAGATTTAGCTTAATTTTGATGTTTTCATGGATATCTAGCTACTTTCACTGCGAAACACGTTATTTCGTTGAATTTCATCGTTTCATGAACGTTTCGTGAAATAACCATTATTTAGCAGAGATTTAGCTTAATTTTGATGTTTTCATAGATATCTTGCAACTTTCACTGCAAAACAAGTTATTTCGTTGAATTTCATCGTATGACGAATGTTTCGTGAATTAAACATGATTCAGCGGAGATTTAGCTTAATTTTCATGTTTTCATAGATAACTTCCTGTATACACTGCGAAACACGTTATTTCGTTGAAGTTCATCGTGTCATGAATGTTTCGTGAAATAACCATGATTTAGCGTAGAAGTAGACTAATTTTGATGTTTTCATGGATATCGAGCTATTTTCACTGCGAAACACATTATTTCGTTGAATTTCATCGTTTCATGAACGTTTCGTGAAATAACCATTATTTAGCAGAGATTTAGCTTAATTTTGAGGTTTTCATAGATATCTTGCAACTTTCACTGCAAAACAAGTTATTTCGTTGAATTACATCGTATGATGAATGTTTCGTGAAATAAACATTATTCAGCTGAGATTTAGCTTAATTTTAATGATTTCATAGATAACTTCCTGCTTTCAGTGCGAAACACGTTATTTCGTTGAAGTTCATCGTTTCAAGAGTGTTTCGTGAAATAACCATGTTTTAGCGAAAATATAGCTTAATTTTGATGTTTTCCTAGATATCAAGCTACTGACACTGCGAAAGACGTTATTTCGTTGAATTTCATCGTTTTATGAATGTTTCGTAAAATAACTATGATTTAGCGGAGATTTAGCTTAATTTTGATGTTTTCCTAGATATCAAGCTACTGACACTGCGAAACACGTTATTTCGTTGAATTTCATCGTTTCATGAATGTATCGTGAAATAGCAATGATTTAGAAGAGATTTAGCTTAATTTTGATGTTTTCATAGATATCTTGCTACTTTCAATGCAAAACAAGTTATTTCGTTGAATTTCGTCGTATGGTGAATGTTCGTGAAATAAACATGATTCAGAGGAGATTTAGCTTAATTTTGATATTTACATAGATAACTTCCTATTTCCAATGCGAAACACGTTATTTCGTTGAATTTCATCTTTTCATGAACGTTTCGTGAAATAACCTTTATTTAGCAAAGGTTTAGCTTAATTTTGATGTTTTCGTAGATATCTAGCAACTTACACTGAAGAAACACGTTATTTCGTTGAATATCATCGTTTCATGGATGTTATGTTAAATAACAATGATTTAGCAGAGATTTACCTCAATTTTGATGTTTTCATAGATATCTTGCTACTTTCACTGCAAAACAAGTTATTTCGTTGAATTTAATCAAATGATGAATGTTTCGTGAAATAAACATGATTCACCGGAGATTTAGCTTAATTTTGATGTTTTCAAGGATAAATTCCTTCTTTCACTGCGAAACACGTTATTTCGTTGAAGTACATCGTTTAATGAATGTTTCGTGAAATAACCATGTTTTGGCGAAAATTAAGCTTAATTTTGATGTCATCATAGATATCAAGCTACTTTCACTGCGAAACACGTTATTTCGTGATTTTCATCGTTTCATGAATGTTTCGAGAAATAGCCATATTTAGCAAAGATTGTGCTTAATTTTGATGTTTTCGTAGATATCTAGCTACTTTCACTGCGAAACACGTTATTTCTTTGAATTTCATCGTTTCATGTATGTTTCGTGAAATAGCAATGATTTAGATTTAGCTTAATTTTGATGTTTTCATAGATATCCTGCTACTTTCACTGCAGAACAAGTTATTTAGTTGAATTTCATCGTATGACGAATGTTTCGTGTACTAAACATGATTCAGCGGAGATTTAGCTTAATTTTGATGTTTTCATTGATAACTTCCTGCTTTAACTGCGAAACACGTTATTTCGTTGAAGTTCATAATGTCATGAATGTTTTGTGAAATAACCATGATTTAGCGTGGAAGTAGACTAAATTTGATGGTTTCATGGATATCTAGCTACTTTCCCTGCGAAACACGATATTGCGTTGAATTTCATCGTTTCATGTATATTTCGTGAAATAAACTTGATTCAGCGGAGATTTAGCTTAATTTTGATGTTGTCATATATAACTTGCTACTTACACTGCGAAACACGTTATATCGTTGAATTTCATCGCTTCATGAATGTTTCGTGAAATAAGCCTGATTTAGCGAAGATTTAGCTTAATTTTGAAGTTTTTATAGATATCTAGCTACTTTCACTGCGAAACACGTTATTTCGTTGAATTTCATCGTTTCATGAATGTTTCGTGGAATAACAATGATTTAGCAGAGATTTAGCTTAATTTTGATGTTTTCATAGATATCTTGCTACTTTCACTGCAAAAAAAGTTATTTCGTTGAATTTCATCGTTTCATGATTGTTTCGTGTAATAGCAGTGATTTAGAAGTGATTTAGCTTAATTTTGATGTTTTCATAGATATCTTGCTACTTTCACTGCAAAACAAGTTATTTCGTTGAATTTCGTCGTATGGTGAATGTTCGTGAAATAAACATGATTCAGAGGAGATTTAGCTTAATTTTGATATTTACATAGATAACTTTCTACTTTCACTGCGAAACACGTTAATTCGTTGAAGTTCATCGTATCATGAATGTTTCTTGAAATAACCCTGATTTAGCGAAGATTTATCCTAATTTTGATGTTTTCATTGATATCTAGCTACTTTCACTGCGAAACACGTTATTTCGTTGAATTTAATCGTTTCATGAATGTTTCGTGAAATAACAATGATTTAGGGGATATTTAGCTTAATTTTGATGTTTTCATAGTTATCTTACTACTTTCACTGCAAAACAAGTTATTTCGTTGAATTTCATCGTATGGTGAATGTTCGCGAAATAAATATGATTCCGCGGAGATTTAGCTTAATTTTGATATTTACATAGTTAACTTTCTACTTTCACTGCGAAACACGTTATTTCGTTGAAGTTCATCGTATCTTGAATGTTTCTTGAAATAACCCTGATTTAGCGATAATTTATCCTAATTTTGATGTTTTCTTTGATATCTAGCTACTTTCACTGCGAAACACGTTATTTCGTTGAATTTAATCGTTTCATGAATGTGTCGTGAAATAACAATGATTTAGGGGAGATTTAATTTTGATGTTTTCATAGGTATCTTGCTACTTTCACTGCAAAACAAGTTATTTCGTTGAGTTTCATCGTATGATGAAAGTTTCGTGAAATAAACATGATTCAGCGGAAATTTGGCATAATTTTTATGTTGTCATTGATAACTTCCTTCTTTCACTGCGAAACACGTAATGTCGTTGAAGTACATCGTTTCATGAATGTTTCGTGAAATAACCATGTTCTAGCGAATATATATATTAATTTTGTTGTTTTCACTGATATCAAGCTACTTACACTGCGAAACACGGTATTTCTTTGAATTTAATCGTTTCATGAATGTTTCGTGAAATAACCATTATTTGCGGAGATTTAGCTTAATTTTGATGTTTCCATGTATAACTAACTACTTTCACAGCGAAACGCGATATTTCGTTGAATTTCATCGTTTCATGTATATTTCGTGAAATAAACTTGATTTAGCGTTGATTTAGCGTAATTTTGATGTTTTCATAGATAACTTGCTAATTTCACTGCGAAACACGTTATTCCGTGATTTTCAGCGTTTCATGCATGTTTCGTGAAATAACAATGGTTTAGCGGAGATTTAGTTTAATTTTGATGTTTTCATGGATATCTAACTACTTTCACTTCGAAACACGTTATTTCGTTGAATTTCATCGTTTCATGAATGTTTCGAGAAATAGCCATTATTTAGCAAAGATAGCGATTAATTTTGATGTTTTCGTAGAAATCTAGCTACTTTCACTGCGAAACACGTTATTTCTTTGAATTTCATCGTTTCATGAGTGTTTCGTGTAATAGCAGTGATTTAGAAGTGATTTAGGTTAATTTTGATGTTTTCATAGAAATCTTGCTACTTTCACTGCACAACAAGTTATTTCGTTGAATTTCATCGTATGGTGAATGTTCGTGAAATAAACATGATTCAGCGGAGATTTAGCTTAATTTTGATATTTACATAGATAACTTTCTACTTTCACTGCGAAACACGTTATTTCGTTGAAGTTCATCGTATCTTGAATGTTTCTTGAAATAACCCTGATTTAGCGATAATTTATCCTAATTTTGATGTTTTCATTGATATGTAGCTACTTTCACTGCGAAACACGTTATTTCGTTGAAGTTAATCGTTTCATGAATGTTTCGTGAAATAACAATGATTTAGGGGAGATTTAGCTTAAATTTGATGTTTTCATAGGTATCTTGCTACTTTCACTGCAAAACAAGTTATTTCGTTGAGTTTCATCGTATGATGAAAGTTTCGTGAAATAAACATGATTCAGCGGAGATTTAGCATAATTTTTATGTTGTCATGGATAACTTCCTTCTTTCACTGCGAAACACGTAATGTCGTTGAAGAACATCGTTTCATGAATGTTTCGTGAAATAAACATGTTCTAGCGAATATATATATTAATTTTGTTGTTTTCATTGATATCAAGCTACTTACACTGCGAAACATGTTATTTCGTTGAATTTAATCGTTTCATGAATGTTTCGTGGAATAACCATGTTTTAGCGAAGATTAAGCTTAATTTTGATGTTTTCATAGATAACATGCTACTTTCACTGCGAAAAACGTCATTTCGATGAATTTCTTCGTTTCATGAATGTTTTGTGAAATTACCATGATTTAGCGAAGATTTAGCTTAATTTTGATGTTGTAATGGATATCTAGCTACTTTCACTGCGAAACACGTTATTTCGTTGAATTTCGTTGTTTCATGAATGTTTCGTGAAATAACAATGTATTAGCGAAGATTTAGCTTAATTTTGATGTTTTCAGAGATATCAAGCTACTTTCACTGCGAAACACGTTATTTCGATGAATTTCACCGTTTCTGAATGTTTCGTGATATAACCATGATTTAGCGAAGATTTAGCTTAATTTCGATGTATTCATAGATATCAAGCTACTTACACTGCGAAACACGTTATTTCGATGAATTTCACCGTTTCATGAATGTTTCGTGAAATAACCATGATTTAGCGAAGACTTAGCCTAATTTTGATGATTTAATGGATATCTAGCTACTTTCACTGCGAAACACGTTATTTCGTTGAATTTCATTGTTTCACGAATGTTTCGTGAAATAACCATGTTTTAGCGAAGATTTAGCTTAATTTTGATGTTTTCTTAGAAATCAAGTTACATTCACTGAGAAACACGTTATTTCGATGAATTTCATCGTTTCATGAATGTTTCGTGAAATAACCATGATTTAGCGAAGATTTAGCTTAATTTCGATGCTTTCATAGATATCTTGTTACTTTCACTGCGAAACACGTTATTTCGTTGAATTTCATCGTTTCATGAATGTTTCGTGAAATAACCATGATTTAGCGAAGATTTAGCTTAATTTTGATGCTTTCATAGTTATCTTGTTACTTTCACTGCGAAACACGTTATTTCGTTGAATTTCATCGTTTCATGAATGTTTCGTGGAATAACCATCGTTTAGCGAAGATTAAGCTTAATTTTGATGTTTTCATAGATAACATGCTACTTTCACTGCGAAAAACGTCATTTCGAATAATTTCTTCGTTTCATGAATGTTTCGTGAAATTACCATGATTTAGCGAAGATTTAGCTTAATTTTGATGTTGTAACGGATATCTAGCTACTTTCACTGCGAAACACGTTATTTCGTTGAATTTCGTTGTTTCATGAATGTTTCGTGAAATAACCATGTATTAGCGAAGGTTTAGCTTAATTTTGATGTTTTCAGAGATATCAAGCTACTTTCACTGCGAAACACGTTATTTCGATGAATTTCACCGTTTCTGAATGTTTCGTGATATAACCATGATTTAGCGAAGATTTAGCTTAATTTCGATGTATTCATAGATATCAAGCTACTTACACTGCGAAACACGTTATTTCGATGAATTTCACCGTTTCATGAATGTTTCGTGAAATAACCATGATTTAGCGAAGATTTAGCTTAATTTTGATGTTTTAATGAATATCTAGCTACTTTCACTGCGAAACACGTTATATCGTTGAATTTCATCGCTTCATGAATGTTTCGTGAAATAAGCCTGATTTAGCGAAGATTTAGCTTAATTTTGAAGTTTTTATAGATATCTAGCTACTTTCACTGCGTAACACGTTATTTCGTTGCATTTCATCGTTTCATGAATGTTTCGTGGAATGACAATGATTTAGCAGAGATTTAGCTTAATTTTGATGTTTTCATAGATATCTTGCTACTTTCACTGCAAAAAAAGTTATTTCGTTGAATTTCATCGTTTCATGATTGTTTCGTGTAATAGCAGTGATTTAGAAGTGATTTAGCTTAATTTTCATGTTTTCATAGATATCTTGCTACTTTCACTGCAAAACAAGTTATTTCGTTGAATTTCGTCGTATGGTGAATGTTCGTGAAATAAACATGATTCAGAGGAGATTTAGCTTAATTTTGATATTTACATAGATAACTTTCTACTTTCACTGCGAAACACGTTAATTCGTTGAAGTTCATCGTATCATGAATGTTTCTTGAAATAACCATGATTTAGCGAAGATTTATCCTAATTTTGATGTTTTCATTGATATCTAGCTACTTTCACTGCGAAACACGTTATTTCGTTGAATTTAATCGTTTCATGAATGTTTCGTGAAATAACAATGATTTAGGGGATATTTAGCTTAATTTTGATGTTTTCATAGGTATCTTACTACTTTCACTGCAAAACAAGTTATTTCGTTGAATTTCATCGTATGGTGAATGTTCGCGAAATAAATATGATTCCGCGGAGATTTAGCTTAATTTTGATATTTACATAGATAACTTTCTACTTTCACTGCGAAACACGTTATTTCGTTGAAGTTCATCGTATCTTGAATGTTTCTTGAAATAACCCTGATTTAGCGATAATTTATCCTAATTTTGATGTTTTCATTGATATCTAGTTACTTTCACTGCGAAACACGTTATTTCGTTGAATTTAATCGTTTCATGAATGTGTCATGAAATAACAATGATTTAGGGGAGATTTAATTTTGATGTTTTCATAGGTATCTTGCTACTTTCACTGCAAAACAAGTTATTTCGTTGTGTTTCATCGTATGATGAAAGTTTCGTGAAATAAACATGATTCAGCGGAAATTTGGCATAATTTTTATGTTGTCATGGATAACTTCCTTCTTTCACTGCGAAACACGTAATGTCGTTGAAGTACATCGTTTCATGAATGTTTCGTGAAATAACCCTGATTTAGCGATAATTTATCCTAATTTTGATGTTTTCATTGATATGTAGCTACTTTCACTGCGAAACACGTTATTTCGTTGAAGTTAATCGTTTCATGAATGTTTCGTGAAATAACAATGATTTAGGGGAGATTTAGCTTAAATTTGATGTTTTCATAGGTATCTTGCTACTTTCACTGCAAAACAAGTTATTTCGTTGAGTTTCATCGAATGATGAAAGTTTCGTGGAATAAACATGATTCAGCGGAGATTTAGCTTAATTTTGATGTTTTCATAGATAATTTCCTGCTTTAACTGCGAAACACGTTATTTCGTTGAAGTTCATAATGTCATGAATGTTTCGTGAAACAACCATGATTTAGCGTGGAAGTAGCCTAATTTTGATGTTTTCATGGATATCTAGCTACTTTCCCTGCGAAACACGTTATTTCGTTGAATTTCATCGTTACATGAATGTTTCGTGAAATAACCATGATTTTGCGGAGATTTAGCTTAATTTTGATGTTTACATGGATATCTAACTACTTTCACTGCGAAACACGATATTTCGTTGAATTTCATCGTTTCATGAATATTTCGTGAAATAAACTTTATTCAGCGGAGATTTAGCGTAATTTTGATGTTTTCAAAGATAACTTGCTAATTTCACTGCGAAACACGTTATATCGTTGAATTTCATCGCTTCATGAATGTTTCGTGAAATAACCATTATTTGCGGAGATTTAGCTTAATTTTGATGTTTCCATGTATATCTAACTACTTTCACAGCGAAACACGATATTTCGTTGTATTTCATCGCTTCATGAATGTTTCGTGAAGTAACCATTATTTGCGGAGATTTAGCTTAATTTTGATGTTTTCATGGATATCTAGCTACTTTCCCTGCGAAACACGTTATTTCGTTGAATTTCATCGTTTCATGAATGTTTCGTGGAATGACAATGATTTAGCAGAGATTTAGCTTAATTTTGATGTTTTCATAGATATCTTGCTACTTTCACTGCAAAAAAAGTTATTTCGTTGAATTTCATCGTTTCATGATTGTTTCGTGTAATAGCAGTGATTTAGAAGTGATTTAGCTTAATTTTCATGTTTTCATAGATATCTTGCTACTTTCACTGCAAAACAAGTTATTTCGTTGAATTTCGTCGTATGGTGAATGTTCGTGAAATAAACATGATTCAGAGGAGATTTAGCTTAATTTTGATATTTACATAGATAACTTTCTACTTTCACTGCGAAACACGTTAATTCGTTGAAGTTCATCGTATCATGAATGTTTCTTGAAATAACCCTGATTTAGCGAAGATTTATCCTAATTTTGATGTTTTCATTGATATCTAGCTACTTTCACTGCGAAACACGTTATTTCGTTGAATTTAATCGTTTCATGAATGTTTCGTGAAATAACAATGATTTAGGGGATATTTAGCTTAATTTTGATGTTTTCATAGTTATCTTACTACTTTCACTGCAAAACAAGTTATTTCGTTGAATTTCATCGTATGGTGAATGTTCGCGAAATAAATATGATTCCGCGGAGATTTAGCTTAATTTTGATATTTACATAGTTAACTTTCTACTTTCACTGCGAAACACGTTATTTCGTTGAAGTTCATCGTATCTTGAATGTTTCTTGAAATAACCCTGATTTAGCGATAATTTATCCTAATTTTGATGTTTTCATTGATATCTAGTTACTTTCACTGCGAAACACGTTATTTCGTTGAATTTAATCGTTTCATGAATGTGTCATGAAATAACAATGATTTAGGGGAGATTTAATTTTGATGTTTTCATAGGTATCTTGCTACTTTCACTGCAAAACAAGTTATTTCGTTGAGTTTCATCGTATGATGAAAGTTTCGTGAAATAAACATGATTCAGCGGAAATTTGGCATAATTTTTATGTTGTCATGGATAACTTCCTTCTTTCACTGCGAAACACGTAATGTCGTTGAAGTACATCGTTTCATGAATGTTTCGTGAAATAACCATGTTCTAGCGAATATATATATTAATTTTGTTGTTTTCACTGATATCAAGCTACTTACACTGCGAAACACGGTATTTCTTTGAATTTAATCGTTTCATGAATGTTTCGTGAAATAACCATTATTTGCGGAGATTTAGCTTAATTTTGATGTTTCCATGTATAACTAACTACTTTCACAGCGAAACACGATATTTCGTTGAATTTCATCGTTTCATGTATATTTCGTGAAATAAACTTGATTTAGCGTTGATTTAGCGTAATTTTGATGTTTTCATAGATAACTTGCTAATTTCACTGCGAAACACGTTATTCCGTGATTTTCAGCGTTTCATGCATGTTTCGTGAAATAACAATGGTTTAGCGGAGATTTAGTTTAATTTTGATGTTTTCATGGATATCTAACTACTTTCACTTCGAAACACGTTATTTCGTTGAATTTCATCGTTTCATGAATGTTTCGAGAAATAGCCATTATTTAGCAAAGATAGCGATTAATTTTGATGTTTTCGTAGAAATCTAGCTACTTTCACTGCGAAACACGTTATTTCTTTGAATTTCATCGTTTCATGAATGTTTCGTGTAATAGCAGTGATTTAGAAGTGATTTAGGTTAATTTTGATGTTTTCATAGAAATCTTGCTACTTTCACTGCACAACAAGTTATTTCGTTGAATTTCATCGTATGGTGAATGTTCGTGAAATAAACATGATTCAGCGGAGATTTAGCTTAATTTTGATATTTACATAGATAACTTTCTACTTTCACTGCGAAACACGTTATTTCGTTGAAGTTCATCGTATCTTGAATGTTTCTTGAAATAACCCTGATTTAGCGATAATTTATCCTAATTTTGATGTTTTCATTGATATGTAGCTACTTTCACTGCGAAACACGTTATTTCGTTGAAGTTAATCGTTTCATGAATGTTTCGTGAAATAACAATGATTTAGGGGAGATTTAGCTTAAATTTGATGTTTTCATAGGTATCTTGCTACTTTCACTGCAAAACAAGTTATTTCGTTGAGTTTCATCGTATGATGAAAGTTTCGTGAAATAAACATGATTCAGCGGAGATTTAGCATAATTTTTATGTTGTCATGGATAACTTCCTTCTTTCACTGCGAAACACGTAATGTCGTTGAAGAACATCGTTTCATGAATGTTTCGTGAAATAAACATGTTCTAGCGAATATATATATTAATTTTGTTGTTTTCATTGATATCAAGCTACTTACACTGCGAAACATGTTATTTCGTTGAATTTAATCGTTTCATGAATGTTTCGTGGAATAACCATGTTTTAGCGAAGATTAAGCTTAATTTTGATGTTTTCATAGATAACATGCTACTTTCACTGCGAAAAACGTCATTTCGATGAATTTCTTCGTTTCATGAATGTTTCGTGAAATTACCATGATTTAGCGAAGATTTAGCTTAATTTTGATGTTGTAATGGATATCTAGCTACTTTCACTGCGAAACACGTTATTTCGTTGAATTTCGTTGTTTCATGAATGTTTCGTGAAATAACAATGTATTAGCGAAGATTTAGCTTAATTTTGATGTTTTCAGAGATATCAAGCTACTTTCACTGCGAAACACGTTATTTCGATGAATTTCACCGTTTCTGAATGTTTCGTGATATTACCATGATTTAGCGAAGATTTAGCTTAATTTCGATGTATTCATAGATATCAAGCTACTTACACAGCGAAACACGTTATTTCGATGAATTTCACCGTTTCATGAATGTTTCGTGAAATAACCATGATTTAGCGATGATTTAGCCTAATTTTGATGTTTTAATGGATATTTAGCTACTTTCACTGCGAAACACGTTATTTCGTTGAATTTCATTGTTTCACGAATGTTTCGTGAAATAACCATGTTTTAGCGAAGATTTAGCTTAATTTTGATGTTTTCTTAGAAATCAAGTTACATTCACTGCGAAACACGTTATTTCGATGAATTTCACCGTTTCATGAATGTTTCGTGAAATAACCATGATTTAGCGAAGATTTAGCTTAATTTTGATGCTTTCATAGATATCTTGTTACTTTCACTGCGAAACACGTTATTTCTTTGAATTTCATCGTTTCATGAATGTTTCGTGAAATAACCATGATTTAGCGAAGATTTAGCTTAATTTTGATGCTTTCATAGATATCTTGTTACTTTCACTGCGAAACACGTTATTTCGTTGAATTTCATCGTTTCATGAATGTTTCGTGGAATAACCATGTTTTAGCGAAGATTAAGCTTAATTTTGATGTTTTCATAGATAACATGCTACTTTCACTGCGAAAAACGTCATTTCGATGAATTTCTTCGTTTCATGAATGTTTCGTGAAATTACCATGATTTAGCGAAGATTTAGCTTAATTTTGATGTTGTAATGGATATCTAGCTACTTTCACTGCGAAACACGTTATTTCGTTGAATTTCGTTGTTTCATGAATGTTTCGTGAAATAACCATGTATTAGCGAAGATTTAGCTTAATTTTGATGTTTTCAGAGATATCAAGCTACTTTCACTGCGAAACACGTTATTTCGATGAATTTCACCGTTTCTGAATGTTTCGTGATATAACCATGATTAACAAAGATTTAGCTTAATTTCGATGTATTCATCAAGTATGGTTACTTACGCTGTAAAACACGTTATTTCGATGAATTTCACCGTTTCATGAATGTTTCGTGAAATAACCATGATTTAGCGAAGATTTAGCTTAATTTTGATGTTTTAATGAATATCTAGCTACTTTCACTGCGAAACACGTTATTTCGATGAATTACATCGTTTCATGAATGTTACGTGAAATAACCATGTTTTAGCGAAGATATAGATTAATTTTGATGTTTTCATATGTATCAAACTACTTTCACTGCGAAAAACGTTATTTCGTTGAATTTCATCGTTTCATGAATGTTTCTTGGAATAACCATGTTTTAGCGAAGATTAAGCTTAATTTTGATGCTTTCATAGACATCTTGTTACTTTCACTGCGAAACACGTTATTTCGTTGAATTTCATCGTTTCATGAATGTTTCGTGGAATAACCATGTTTTAGCGAGAATTAAGCATAATTTTCATGTTTTCATAGATAACATGCCACTTTCACTGCGAAAAACGTCATTTCGATGAATTTCTTCGTTTCATGAACGTTTCGTGAAATTACCATGATTTAGCGAAGATTTAGCTTAATTTTGATGTTTTAATGGATATCTAGCTACTTTCACTGCGAAACACGTTATTTCGTTGAATTTCATTGTTTCATGAATGTTTCGTGATATAACCATGTTTTAGCGAAGATTTAGCTTAATTTTGATGTTTTCAGAGATATCATGCTGCTTTCACTGCGAAAATCGTCATTTCGATGAATTTCTTCGTTTCATGAATGTTTCGTGAAATTACCATGATTTAGCGAAGATTTAGCTTAATTTTGATGTTTTAATGGATATCTAGCTACTTTCACTGCGAAACACGTTATTTCGTTGAATTTCATTGTTTCATGAATGTTTCGTGAAATAACCATGTTTTAGCGAAGATTTAGCATAATTTTGATGTATTCATAGATATCAAGTTACTTTCACTGCGAAACACGTTATTTCGATGAATTTCACCGTTTCATGAATGTTTCGTGAAATAACCATGATTTAGCGAAGATTTAGCTTAATTTTGATGCTTTCATAGATATCTTGTTACTTTCACTGCGAAACACGTTATTTCGTTGAATTTCATCGTTTCATGAATGTTTCGTGAAATAACCATTTTTCAGCGATGATTTAGCTTAATTTTGATGTTTTCATAGATATCAAGCTACTCCCACTGCGAAACACTTTATTACGATGAATTTCATCGTTTCATGAATGTTTCGTGAAATAACCATGATTTAGCGAAGATTCAGCTTAATTTTGATGCTTTTTTAGATATCTTGCTACTTTCACTGCGAAACACATTATTTCGATGAATTTCATCGTTTCATGAATGTTTCGTGAAATAACCATGTTTTAGCGAAGATTTAGCTTAATTTTGATGTTTTCATACAAATCAAGTTACTTTCACTGCGAAACACGTTATTTCGATGAATTTCACCGTTTCATGAATGTTTCGTGAAATAACCATGATTTAGCGAAGATTTAGCTTAATTTTGATGCTTTCTTAGATATCTTGCTACTTTCACTGCGAAACACATTATTTCGATGAATTTCATCGTTTCATGAATGTTTCGTGAAATAACCAAGTTTTAGCGAAGATTTAGCTTAATTTTGATGTTTTCATTCAAATCAAGTTACTTTCACTGCGAAACACGTTATTTCGATGAATTTCACCGTTTCATGAATGTTTCGTGAAATAACCATGATTTAGCGAAGATTTAGCTTAATTTTGATGCTTTCTTATATATCTTGCTACTTTCACTGCGAAACACGTTATTTCGATGAATTTCATCGTTTCATGAATGTTTCGTGAAATAACCATGTTTTAGCGAAGATTTAGCTTAATTTTGATGTTTTCATAGAAATCAAGTTACTTTCACTGCGAAACACGTTATTTCGATGAATTTCACCGTTTCATGAATGTTTCGTGAAATAACCATGATTTAGCGAAGATTTAGCTTAATTTTGATGCTTTAATAGATATCTTGCTACTTTCACTGCGAAACACGTTATTTCGATGAATTTCATCGTTTCATGAATGTTTCGTGAAATAACCATGTTTTAGCGAAGATTTAGCTTAATTTTGATGTTTTCATAGATAACATGCTACTTTCACTGCGAAACACGTTATTTCGTTGAATTTCATCGTTTCATGAATGTTTCGTGAAATAACCATGATTTAGCGAAGATTTAGCTTAATTTTGATGTTTTAATAGATATCTAGCTACTTTCACTGCGAAACACGTTATTTCGTTGAATTTCATCGTTTCATGAATGTTTCGTGAAATAACCATGATTTAGCGAAGATTTAGCTTAATTTTGATGTTTTCATAGAAATCGAAATCATTCACTGCGAAACACGTTATTTCGTTGAATTTCATCGTTTCATGAATGTTTCGTGAAATAACCATGATTTAGCGAAGATTTAGCTTAATTTTGATGCTTCATAGATATCTTGTTACTTTCACTGCGAAACACGTTATTTCGTTGAATTTCATCGTTTCATGAATGTTTCGTGAAATAACCATGATTTAGCGAAGATTTAGCTTAATTTTGATGTTTTCATAGATATCTTGCTACTTTCACTGCGAAACACGTTATTTCGTTGAATTTCATTGTTTCATGAATGTTTCGTGAAATAACCATGTTTTAGCGAAGATTTAGCTTAATTTTGATGTTTTCATAGATATCAAGCTACTTTCACTGCGAAACACGTTATTTCGATGAATTTCACCGTTTCATGAATGTTTCGTGAAATAACCATGATTTAGCGAAGATTTAGCTTAATTTTGATGTTTTAATGAATATCTAGCTACTTTCACTGCGAAACACGTTATTACGTTGAATTACATCG
>JAUCRC010000122.1:0-52212 GCA_032399595.1 Tetragonula carbonaria
CGTGATATAACCATGATTTAGAGACGATTTAGCTTAATTTTGATGATTTCATGGAAATCCAACTACTTTCACTGCGAAACACGTTACTTCGTTGAATTTCATCGTTTCATGAACGTTTCGTGAAATAACCTTGATTTAGCGGAGGTTTAGCTTAATTATGATGTTTTCATAGATATCATGCTACCTTCACAGCGAAATACGTTATTTCGTTGAATTTCATCGATTCATGAATGTTTCGTGATATAATCTTGAATTAAAGAAGATTTAGCTTAATTTTGATGTTTTCATGTATATCAAGCTACTTTCACTGCGAAACACGTTATTTCGTTGAATTTCATTGTTTCATGAATGTTTCGTTAAATAACCATGATTTAGCGGCGATTTGCCTTAATTTTGATGTTTTCTAAGATATCTTGTACTTTCACTGCGAAACACGTTATTTCGTTGAAATTTTTCGTTTCATGTATGTTTCGTGAAATAACCATGATTAAGCGGAGATTTAGCTTAATTTTGATGGTTTTAGAGATATCAAGCTACTTTCACTGCGAAACACGTTATTTCGTTGAATTTCATAGTTTCATGAATGTTTCGTGAAATAACCATGATTTAGCGAAAGTTTAGCCAAATATTGATGTTTTCATGGATATCTAGCTACTTTCACTGCGAAACACGTTATTTCGTACAATTCCATCGTTTCATGAATCTTTCGTGAAATATCCATGATTTAGCGGAGATATAGCTTAAATACTATTTTATCATAGATATCTTGCTACTTTCAATGCGAATCACGTTATTTTGTTGAATTTCATCGTTTCATGAATGTTCGTGAAATAACCATGATTTAGCGAAGATTTAGCTTAATTTTGATGTTTTAATGGATATCCAACTACTTTTACTGCGAAACACGTTATTTCGTTGAATTTCATTGTTTCATGAATGTTTCGTTAAATAAGCATGATTTAGCGAAGATTTGGCTTTATTTTGATTTTTTCATAGTCATCTTGCTACTTTCACTGCGAAACACGTTATGTCGTTTAATTTCATGATTTCATGAATGTTTCGAGAAATAAGCATGATTTAGCAAATATTTAGCTTAATTTTCATGTTTTCGTAGATAGCAAAATTCTTTCACTGCGAAACACGTTATTTCGTTGAATTTCATCGTTTCATGTATGTTTCGTGAAATAACCATGATTTAGCGAAGATTTAGTTTAATTTTCATGTTTTCGTAGATAAATTGCTACTTTCACTGCAAAACACGTTATTTCGTTGAATTCCATTGTTTCATGTATGTTTCGTGAAATAACTATGATTTAACGGTGATTTAGTTTAATTTTGATGTTTTAATGGATAACTAGCTACTCTCACTGCGAAACACGTTATTTCGATGAATTTCATCGTTTCATGAATGTTTCGTGAAATAACCAAGATTTAGCGAAGATTTAGCTTAATTTTGATGTTTTCGTAGATATCATGCTACTTTCAACGCGCAACACGTTATTTCGTTGAATTTCATAGTTTCTTGAATCTTACGTGAAATAACCATGACTTAGCGGAGATTTAGCTTAATTACTATTTATTCATAGATATCTTGCTACTTTCAATGCGAAACACGTTTTTTCGTTCAACTTCATCGTTTCATGAATGATCGTGAAGTAACCATGATTTAGCGAAGACTTAGCTTATTTTTGACGTTTTCATGGATATCCAAATACTTTCACTGCGAAACACGTTATTTCGTTGAATTTCATTGGTTAATGAATGTTTCGTTAAATAAGCATGATTTAGCGGCGAATTGCCTTAAGTTTGATGTTTTCTAAGATTTCTTGCTACTTTCTCTGCGAAACACGTTATTTCGTTGAAATTCTTCGTTTCATGTCTGTTTCGTGAAATAACCATGATTTAGCGAAGATTTAGCTTAATTTTCATGTTTTCGTAGATATCATGCTACTTTCACTACGAAACACGTTATTTCGTTGAATTTCATCGCTTCACGAACGTTTCGTGAAATAACCATGATTTAACGGATATTTAGCTTAATTTTGACGTTTTCTTAGATATCTTGCTACTTTCACTGCGAATCACGTTATTTCGTTGAATTTGAACGTTTCATGAACGTTTCGTGAAATAACCATGTTTTAGCGAGGATTTAGAATAATTTTGATGTTTTCATGGATATCTTGCTACTTTCACTGAGAAACACCTTATTTCGTTGAATTTCAACGTTTCATGAATGTTACGTGAAATAACCAGGATTTAGCGAAAATTTAGCATAATTTTTATGTTTTCGTAGATAACATGCTACTGTCACTGCGAAACACGTTAATTCGATGAATTTCATCGTTTCAAGAATGTTTCGTGATATAACCATGATTTAGAGACGATTTAGCTTAATTTTGATGATTTCATGGAAATCCAACTACTTTCACTGCGAAACACGTTACTTCGTTGAATTTCATCGTTTCATGAACGTTTCGTGAAATAACCTTGATTTAGCGGAGGTTTAGCTTAATTATGATGTTTTCATAGATATCTTGCTACCTTCACAGCGAAATACGTTATTTCGTTGAATTTCATCGATTCATGAATGTTTCGTGATATAATCATGATTTAAAGAAGATTTAGCTTAATTTTGATGTTTTCATGTATATCAAGCTACTTTCACTGCGAAACACGTTATTTCGTTGAAATTTTTCGTTTCATGTATGTTTCGTGAAATAACCATGATTAAGCGGAGATTTAGCTTAATTTTGATGGTTTTATAGATATCAAGCTACTTTCACTGCGAAACACGTTATTTCGTTGAATTTCATAGTTTCATGAATGTTTCGTGAAATAACCATGATTTAGCGAAGGTTTAGCCAAATATTGATGTTTTCATGGATATCTAGCTACTTTCACTGCGAAACACGTTATTTCGTTGAATTTCATCGTTTCATGAATGTTTCGTCCAATAATCATGAGTTAGCGAAGATTTAGAGTAATTATGATGTGTTACTGGATATCTAGCTACTTTCACCGCGAAACACGTTATTTCGTTGAATTTCATCGTTTCATGGATGTTTCGTCAAATAACCATGAGTTAGCGAAGATTTAGAATAATTATGATGTTTTAATGGTTATTTAGCTACTTTCACTGCGAAAAACGTTATTTCGTTGAATATCATCGTTTCATGAATGTTACGTGAAATAACCATGATTTAGCGAATATTTAGCCTAATTGTGATGTTTTCATGGATATCTAGCTACTTTCACTGCGAAACACTTTATTTCGTTGAATTTCATCGTTTCATGAATGTTTCGTGAAATAACCATGATTTATCGAAGATTTAGCTTCATTTTGATATTTTCGTAGATATCAAGCTACTTTCATTGCGAAACACGTTATTTCGTAGAATTTCATCGTTTCATGAATGTTTCGTGAGATATCCATGTTTTAGCGAAGATTTAGCATAATTTTGATGTTTTCATAAATATTAAGCTACTTTCACTGCGAAACACGTTATTTCGATGAATTTCATCGTTTCATCAACGTTTCGTGAAATAATCTTGATTTAGCGAACATTTAGTTTACTTCTGATGGTTTCATTGATATCAACCTACTTTCACCGCGAAACACTTTATTTCGTTGAATTTCATCGTTTCATGAATGTTTCGTGGAATAACCATGCTTTAGCGGAGATTTTGCTTAATAAAGATTTTTTCATAGATATCTTGCTACTGTCACTGCGAAACACGTTATTTCTTTGAATTCCATCGTATCATGAATGTTTCGTGTAATAACCATGATTTAGCGAAGGATTAGCCTAATTTTGATGATTTCGTGGATATCAAGCTACTTTCAATGCGAAACACGTTATTTCGTTGAATTTCATTGTATCATGAATGTTACGTGAAATAACCATGATTTAGCGAAGATTTAGCTTAATTCTCATGTTTTCGTAGATTTCAAGCTACTTTCACTGCGAAACACGTTATTTCGTTGAATTTCATCATTTCATGAATGTTTCGTGAAATAACCATGATTTATCGAAGATTTAGCTTAATTTTCATGATTTCGTAGATATCAAGCTACTTTCACTGCGAAACATGTTATTTTGTTGAATTTCGTCGTTTCATGAATGTTTCGTAAAATAACCATGATTTAGCGAAGATTTAGCTTAATTTTAATGTTTTCGTAGATAGCGAGCTACTTTCTCTGCGAAACACGTTATTTCGTTGAATTTCATAGTTTCATGAATGTTTCGTGAAATAACCATGATTTAGCGAAGGTTTAGCCAAATATTGATGTTTTCATGGATATCTAGCTACTTTCACTGCGAAACACGTTATTTCGTTGAATTTCATCGTTTCATGAATGTTTCGTCCAATAATCATGAGTTAGCGAAGATTTAGAGTAATTATGATGTGTTAATGGATATCTAGCTACTTTCACTGCGAAACACGTTTTTTCGTTGAATTTCATCGTTTCATGGATCTTTTGTCCAATAATCATGAGTTAGCGAAGATTTAGAGTAATTATGATGTTTTAATGGATATTTAGCTACTTTCACAGCGAAAAACGTTATTTCGATGAATATCATAGTTTCATGAATGTTTCGTGAAATAACCATGATTTAGCGAATATTTAGCCTAATTGTGATGTTTTCATGGATATCTAGCTACTTTCACGGCGTAACACTTTATTTCGTTGAATTTCATCGTTTCATGAATGTTTCGTGTAATAACCATGATTTATCGAAGATTTAGCCTAATTTTCAAGTTTTCATGGCTATCTAGCTACTTTCACTGCGAAACACGTTATTTCGTTGAATTTCATCGTTTCATGAATGTTTCGTGAAATAACCAATATTTAGCGAAGATTTAGCCTAATTTTGATGTTTTCGTAGATATCAAGCTACTTTCACTACGAAACACGTTATTTCGTTGAATTACATCGTTTCATGAATGTTTCGTGAAATAACGATTTAGCGAAGATTTAGCTTAATTTTGATATTTTCGTAGATATCAAGCTACTTTCATTGCGAAACACGTTATTTCGTAGAATTTCATCGTTTCATGAATGTTTCGTGAAATAACCATGTTTTAGCGAAGATTTAGCATACTTTTGATGTTTTCATAAATATTAAGCTACTTTCACTGCGAAACACGTTATTTCGATGAATTTCATCGTTTCATCAATGTTTCGTGAAATAACCTTGATTTAGCGAACATTTAGCTCACTTCTGATGGTTTCATTGATATCATCCTACTTTCACCGCGAAACACTTTATTTCGTTGAATTTCATCGTTTCACGAATGTTTCGTGAAATACCCATGCATTAGCGGAGATTTTGCTTAATTACGATTTTTTCATAGATATCTTGCTACTTTCACTGCGAAACACGTTATTTCTTTGAATTCCATCGTATCATGAATGTTTCGTGTATTAACCATGATTTAGCGAAGGATTAGCCTAATTTTGATGATTTCGTGGATATCAAGCTACTTTCAATGCGAAACACGTTATTTTGTTGAACTTCATTGTATCATGAATGTTACGTGAAATAACCATGATTTAGCGAAGATTTAGCTTAATTTTCATGTTTTCGTAGATTTCAAGCTACTTTCACTGCGAAACACGTTATTTCGTTGAATTTCATTGTTTCACGAATGTTTCGTGAAATAACCTTGATTTTGCGGAGATTTAGCTTAATTTTCATGATTTCGTAGATATCAAGCTACTTTCACTGCGAAACATGTTATTTCGTTGAATTTCGTCGTTTCATGAATGTTTCGTAAAATAACCATGATTTAGCGAAGATCCAGCTCAATTTTCATGTTTTCGTAGATAGCAAGCTACTTTCACTGCGAAACACGTTATTTCGTTGTTTCATAGTTCACTAAAGTTTCGCTGAAAAATAACCATGATTTAACGGATATTTAGCTTAATTTTGACGTTTTCTTAGATATCTTGCTACTTTCACTGCGAATCACGTTATTTCGTTGAATTTGAACGTTTCATGAACGTTTCGTGAAATAACCATGTTTTAGCGAGGATTTAGAATAATTTTGATGTTTTCATGGATATCTTGCTACTTTCACTGAGAAACACCTTATTTCGTTGAATTTCAACGTTTCATGAATGTTACGTGAAATAACCAGGATTTAGCGAAAATTTAGCATAATTTTTATGTTTTCGTAGATAACATGCTACTGTCACTGCGAAACACGTTAATTCGATGAATTTCATCGTTTCAAGAATGTTTCGTGATATAACCATGATTTAGAGACGATTTAGCTTAATTTTGATGATTTCATGGAAATCCAACTACTTTCACTGCGAAACACGTTACTTCGTTGAATTTCATCGTTTCATGAACGTTTCGTGAAATAACCTTGATTTAGCGGAGGTTTAGCTTAACCACGATGTCTTCATAGATATCTACCTTCACAGCGAAGCACGTTATCCTCGTCGAATTTCATCGATTCATGAATGTTCGTGATATAATCATGATCAAAGAAGATCAGCCTAATTTTGATGTTTTCATGTATATCAAGCTACTTTCACTGCGAAACACGTTAATTTCGTTGAAATTTTTTTGTTTTCATGTATGTTTCGCTAACAACTATTATCAATGGAGATCAGTTACTTTGATGGTTTAATAGATATTAAGCTACTTTCACGGCGAAACACGTTATTTCGTTGAATTTCATTGTTTCACTAATGTTTCGTCTAGAATCATGAGTTAGTGCGGATCAGAGTAATTATGACGTGATCACCTGTATATCTAGCTATATTCACTTGCTAAATACGCTTACTCTCGTTGAATTTCACCGTTTCACCAATGTTTCGTGAAACAATTGACTTATTAATCGAGATTCAGCTTCATTTTGTATTTTCGAGATATCAAGCTACTTTCATTGCGAAACACGTTATTTCGTAGAATTTCATCGTTTCATGAATGTTTCGTGAGATATCCATGTTTTAGCGAAGATTTAGCATAATTTTGATGTTTTCATAAATATTAAGCTACTTTCACTGCGAAACACGTTATTTCGATGAATTTCATCGTTTCATCAACGTTTCGTGAAATAATCTTGATTTAGCGAACATTTAGTTTACTTCTGATGGTTTCATTGATATCAACCTACTTTCACCGCGAAACACTTTATTTCGTTGAATTTCATCGTTTCATGAATGTTTCGTGGAATAACCATGCTTTAGCGGAGATTTTGCTTAATAAAGATTTTTTCATAGATATCTTGCTACTGTCACTGCGAAACACGTTATTTCTTTGAATTCCATCGTATCATGAATGTTTCGTGTAATAACCATGATTTAGCGAAGGATTAGCCTAATTTTGATGATTTCGTGGATATCAAGCTACTTTCAATGCGAAACACGTTATTTCGTTGAATTTCATTGTATCATGAATGTTACGTGAAATAACCATGATTTAGCGAAGATTTAGCTTAATTCTCATGTTTTCGTAGATTTCAAGCTACTTTCACTGCGAAACACGTTATTTCGTTGAATTTCATCATTTCATGAATGTTTCGTGAAATAACCATGATTTATCGAAGATTTAGCTTAATTTTCATGATTTCGTAGATATCAAGCTACTTTCACTGCGAAACATGTTATTTTGTTGAATTTCGTCGTTTCATGAATGTTTCGTAAAATAACCATGATTTAGCGAAGATTTAGCTTAATTTTAATGTTTTCGTAGATAGCAAGCTACTTTCACTGCGAAACACGTTATTTCGTTGAATTTCATAGTTTCATGAATTTTTCGTGAAATAACCATGATTTAGCGAAGGTTTAGCCAAATATTGATGTTTTCATGGATATCTAGCTACTTTCACTGCGAAACACGTTATTTCGTTGAATTTCATCGTTTCATGAATGTTTCGTCCAATAATCATGAGTTAGCGAAGATTTAGAGTAATTATGATGTGTTAATGGATATCTAGCTACTTTCACTGCGAAACACGTTTTTTCGTTGAATTTCATCGTTTCATGGATCTTTTGTCCAATAATCATGAGTTAGCGAAGATTTAGAGTAATTATGATGTTTTAATGGATATTTAGCTACTTTCACAGCGAAAAACGTTATTTCGATGAATATCATAGTTTCATGAATGTTTCGTGAAATAACCATGATTTAGCGAATATTTAGCCTAATTGTGATGTTTTCATGGATATCTAGCTACTTTCACGGCGTAACACTTTATTTCGTTGAATTTCATCGTTTCATGAATGTTTCGTGAAATAACCATGATTTATCGAAGATTTAGCCTAATTTTCAAGTTTTCATGGATATCTAGCTACTTTCACTGCGAAACACGTTATTTCGTTGAATTTCATCGTTTCATGAATGTTTCGTGAAATAACCAATATTTAGCGAAGATTTAGCCTAATTTTGATGTTTTCGTAGATTTCAAGCTACTTTCACTACGAAACACGTTATTTCGTTGAATTTCATCATTTCATGAATGTTTCGTGAAATAACCATGATTTATCGAAGATTTAGATTAATTTTGATATTTTCGTAGATATCAAGCTACTTTCATTGCGAAACACGTTATTTCGTAGCATTTCATCGTTTCATGAATGTTTCGTGAAATAACCATGTTTTAGCGAAGATTTAGCATAATTTTGATGTTTTCATAAATATTAAGCTACTTTCACTGCGAAACACGTTATTTCGATGAATTTCATCGTTTCATCAATGTTTCGTGAAATAATCATGATTTAGCGAACATTTAGCTTACTTCTGATGGTTTCATTGATATCAACCTACTTTCACCGCGAAACACTTTATTTCGTAGAATTTCATCGTTACATGAATGTTTCGTGAAATAACCATGCTTTAGCGGAGATTTAGCTTAATTACGATTTTTTCATAGATATCTTGCTACATTCACTGCGAAACACGTTATTTCTTTGAATTCCATCGTATCATGAATGTTTCGTGTAATAACCATGATTTAGCTAAGGATTAGCCTAATTTTGATGATGTCGTGGATATCAAGCTGCTTTCAATGCGAAACACGTTATTTCGTTGAATTTCATTGTATCATGAATGTTACGTGAAATAACCATGATTTAGCGAAGATTTAGCTTAATTTTCATGTTTTCGTAGATAGCAAGCTACTTTCACTGCGAAACACGTTATTTCGTTGAATTTCATAGTTTCATGAATGTTTCGTGAAATAACCATGATTTAGCGAAGGTTTAGCCAAATATTGATGTTGTCATGGATATCTAGCTACTTTCACTGCGAAACACGTTATTTCGTTGAATTTCATCGTTTCATGAATGTTTCGTCCAATAATCATGAGTTAGCGAAGATTTAGAGTAATTATGATGTGTTAATGGATATCTAGCTACTTTCACTGCGAAACACGTTTTTTCGTTGAATTTCATCGTTTCATGGTTGTTTTGTCCAATAATCATGCGTTAGCGAAGATTTAGAGTAATTATGATGTTTTAATGGATATTTAGCTACTTTCACTGCGAAAAACGTTATTTCGATGAATATCATAGTTTCATGAATGTTTCGTGAAATAACCATGATTTAGCGAATATTTAGCCTAATTGTGATGTTTTCATGGATATCTAGCTACTTTCACGGCGTAACACTTTATTTCGTTGAATTTCATCGATTCATGAATGTTTCGTGAAATAACCATGATTTATCGAAGATTTAGCCTAATTTTCAAGTTTTCATGGATATCTAGCTACTTTCACTGCGAAACACGTTATTTCGTTGAATTTCATCGTTTCATGAATGTTTCGTGAAATAACCAATATTTAGCGAAGATTTAGCCTAATTTTGATGTTTTCGTAGATATCAAGCTACTTTCACTACGAAACACGTTATTTCGTTGAATTACATCGTTTCATGAATGTTTCGTGAAATAACGATTTAGCGAAGATTTAGCTTAATTTTGGTGTTTTCGTAGATATCAAGCTACTTTCACTACGAAACACGTTATTGCGTTGAATTTCATCGTTTCACGAATCTTTCGTGAAATAACCATGATTTAGCGGAGATTTAGCTTGATTATGATTTTTTCATAGATATCTTGCTACTTTTACTGCGAAACACGTTATTTCGTTGAATTTCACTGTATGATGAATGTTTCGTGAAATAAACATGACTCAGCGGGGATTTAGCTTAATTATGATGTTTTCATAGAGTATGTGCGTCTTTCACTGCGAAACTCGTTAATACGTTGAAGTTCATCGTTTCATGAATGTTTCGTGAAATAACTATGCTTTAGCGAAGGTTTACCTTAATTTTGATGTTTTCATGGATTTCTAGCTACTTTCACTGCGAAACACGTTATTTCGTTCAATTCCGTCGTTTCATGAATCTTTCGTGAAATATCCATGATTTAGCGGAGATTTAGCTTAAATACTATTTTATCATAGATATTTTGCTACTTTCAATGCGAATCACGTTATTTTGTTGAATTTCATCGTTCATGAATGTTCGTGAAATAACCATGATTTAGCGAAGATTTAGCTTAATTTTGATGTTTTAATGGATATCCAACTACTTTCACTGCGAAACACGTTATTTCGTTGAATTTCATTGTTTCATGAATGTTTCGTTAAATAACCATGATTCAGCGAAGATTTGGCTTTATTTTGATGTTTTCATAGTCATCTTGCTACTTTCACTGCGAAACACGTTATTTCGTTGAATTTCATGATTTCATGAATGTTTCGAGAAATAAGCATGATTTAGCAAATATTTAGCTTAATTTTCATGTTTTCGAAGATAACAAACTTCTTTCACTGCGAAACACGTTATTTCGTTGAATTTCACCGTTTCATGTATGTTTCGTGAAATAACCATGATTTAGCGAAGATTTAGCTTAATTTTCATGTTTTCGTAGAAAACAAGCTACTTTCACTGCGAAACACGTTATTTCGTTGAATTCCATTGTTTCATGAATGTTTCGTGAAATAACGATGATTTAACGGAGATTTAGTTTAATTTTGATGTTTTAATGGATAACTAGCTACTCTCACTGCGAAACACGTTATTTCGATGAATTTCATCGTTTCATGAATGTTTCGTGAAATAACCATGATTTAGCGAAGATTTAGCTTAATTTTGATGTTTTCGTAGATATCATGCTACTTTCAACGCGCAACTCGTTATTTCGTTGAATTTCATCGTTTCATGAATCTTACGTGAAATAACCATGATTTAGCGGAGGTTTAGCTTAATTACTATTTATTCATAGATATCTTGCTACTTTCACTGCGAAACACGATATTTCGTTCAATTTCTTCGTTTCATGAATGTTCGTGAAATAACCATGATTTAGCGAAGATTTAGCTTAATTTTGATGTTTTCGTAGATATCAAGCTACTTTCACTGCGAAACACGTTATTTCGTTGAATTTCATTGTTTCACGAATGTTTCGTGAAATAACCTTGATTTTGCGAATATTTAGCTTAATTTTCATGAGTTCGTAGATATCAAGCTACTTTCACTGCGAAACATGTTATTTCGTTGAATTTCGTCGTTTCATGAATGTTTCGTAAAATAACCATGATTTAGCGAAGATTTAGCTTAATTTTCATGTTTTCGTAGATATCAAGCTACTTTCACTGCGAAACACGTTATTTCGTTGTTTTTCATAGTTTCATGAATGTTTCGTGAAATAACCATGATTTAGCGAAGGTTTTGCCAAATATTGATGTTTTCATGGATATCTAGCTACTTTCACTGCGAAACACGTTATTTCGTTGAATTTCATCGTTTCATGAATGTTTCGTCCAATAATCATGAGTTAGCGAAGATTTAGCGTAATTATGATGTGTTAATGGATATCTAGCTGCTTTCACTGCGAAACACGTAATTTCGTTGAATTTCATCGTTTCATGGATGTTTCGTCCAATAATCATGAGTTAGCGAAGATTTAGAGTAATTATGATGTTTTAATGGATATTTAGCTACTTTCACTGCGAAAAACGTTATTTCGATGAATATCATATTTTCATGAATGTTTCGTTAAATAACCATTATTTAGCGAATATTTAGCCTAATTGTGATGTTTTCATGGATATCTAGCTACTTTCACTGCGTAACACTTTCCTTCGTTGAATTTCATCTTTCATGAATCTTTCGTGAAATATCCATGATTTAGCGGAGATATAGCTTAAATACTATTTTATCATAGATATCTTGCTACTTTCAATGCGAATCACGTTATTTTGTTGAATTTCATCGTTTCATGAATGTTCGTGAAATAACCATCATTTATCGAAGATTTAGCCTAATTTTCAAGTTTTCATGTATATCTAGCTACTTTCACTGCGATACACGTTATTTCGTTGAATTTCATCGTTTCATGAATGTTTCGTGAAATAACCAATATTTAGCGAAGATTTAGCCTAATTTTGATGTTTTCGTAGATATCATGCTACTTTCACTGCGAAACACGTTATACCGTTGAATTTCATCGCTTCACGAACGTTTCGTTAATTAACCATGATTTAACGAAGATTTAGCTAATTTTGATGTTTTTCACAGTACATTCACTGCGAAACCCGGTAATACGTTGAAGTTCATCGTTTCACGAATCTTTCGTGTAATAACCATGATTTAGCGGAGATTTAGTTAATTTTGATGTTTCTTAGGTATTATGCTACTTTTACTTCGAAACACGTTATTTCGTTGAATTTCACTGTATGATGAATGTTTCGTAGAATAAACATGATTCAGCGGAGATTTAGTTTATTATGATGTTTTGATACACCACTACTTTTACTGCGAAACACGTTATTTCGATGAATATCATCGTTTCATGAATGTTTCGTGAAAATAACCATGATTTAGCGAAGATTTAGCCTAAGTGTGATGTTTTCATGGATATCTAGTTTTACTTGCGGAAACACATTATTTTGTTGAATTCCATTGTTTCATGAATGTTTCGTGAAATAACGATGATTTAACGGAGATGTAGTTTAATTTTGATGTTTTAATTATAACTAGCTTCTCTCATGGCGAAACACGTTATTTCGATGAATTTCATCGTTTCATGAATGTTCGTGAAATAACCATCATTTATCGAAGATTTAGCCTAATTTTCAAGTTTTCATGTATATCTAGCTACTTTCACTGCGATACACGTTATTTCGTTGAATTTCATCGTTTCATGAATGTTTCGTGAAATAACCAATATTTAGCGAAGATTTAGCCTAATTTTGATGTTTTCGTAGATATCATGCTACTTTCACTGCGAAACACGTTATACCGTTGAATTTCATCGCTTCACGAACGTTTCGTTAATTAACCATGATTTAACGGATATTTAGCTTAATTTTGAAGCTTTATTAGATATCTTGCTACTTTCACTGCGAATCACGTTATTTCGTTGAATTTGAACGTTTCATGAACGTTTCGTGAAATAACCATGTTTTAGCGAAGATTTAGCATAATTTTGATGTTTTCATGGATATCTTGCTACTTTCACTGAGAAACACCTTATTTAGTTGATTTTCAACGTTTCATGAATGTTTCGTGAAATAACCAGGATTTAGCGAAAATTCAGCATAATTTTAATGTTTTCGTAGATAACAGGCTACTGTCACTGCGAAACACGTTAATTCGTTGAATTTCATCGTTTCATGAATGTTTCGTGATATAACCATGATTTAGATACGATTGAGCTTAATTTTGATGATTTCATGGATATCCAACTACTTTCACTGCGAAACACGTTACTTCGTTGAATTTCATCGTTTCATGAACGTTTCGTGAAATAACCTTGATTTAGCGGAGGTTTAGCTTAATTATGATGTTTTCATAGATATCATGCTACCTTCACTGCGAAATACGTTATTTCGTTGATTTTCATCGATTCATGAATGTTTCGTGATATAATCCTGATTTAACGAAGATTTAGCTTAATTTTGATGTTTTCATGGATATCCAGCTACTTTCACTGCGAAACACGTTATTTCGTTGAATTTCATTGTTTAATGAATGTTTCGTTAAATAACCATGATTTAGCGGCGATTTGCCTTAATTTTGATGTTTTCTAAGATATCTTGTACTTTCAATGCGAAACTCGATAATTCGTTGAAGTACATCGTTTCATGAATGTTTCGTGAAATAACCATGCTTTAGCGAAGGTTTAGCTTAATTTTGATGTTTTCATGGATATCTAGCTTCTTTCACTGCGAAACACGTTATTTCGTTCAATTTCATCGTTTCATGAATCTTTCGTGAAATATCCATGCTTTAGCGGAGATTTAGCGTAATTACTATTTTATCATAGATATCTTGCTACTTTCACAGCGAATCACATTATTTCGTTGAATTACATCGTTTCGTGAATGTTCGTGAAATAACCATGATTTAGCGAAGATTTAGCTTAATTTTGTTGTTTTAATTGATATCCAACTACTTTCACTGCGAAACACGTTATTTCGTTGAATTTCATCGTTTCATGAATGTTTCGTGAAATAACCGATATTTAGCGAAGATTTAGCTTAATTTTCATGTTTTCGTAGATAACAAGCTACTTTCACTGCGAAACACATTATTTCGTTGAATTCCATTGTTTCATGAATGTTTCGTGAAATAACGATGATTTAACGGAGATTTAGTTTAATTTTGATGTTTTAATTATAACTAGCTACTCTCACTGCGAAACACGTTATTTCGATGAATTTCATCGTTTCATGAATCTTACGTGAAATAACCATGATTTAGCGCAGATTTAGCTTAATTTTGATGTTTTCGTAGATATCATGCTACTTTCACTGCGAAACACGTTATACCGTTGAATTTCATCGCTCCACGAACGTTTCGTTAATTAACCATGATTTAACGGATATTTAGCTTAATTGTGAAGCTTTATTAGATATCTTGCTACTTTCACTGCGAATCACGTTATTTCGTTGAATTTGAACGTTTCATGAACGTTTCGTGAAATAACCATGTTTTAGCGAAGATTTAGCATAATTTTGATATTTTCATGGATATCTTGCTACTTTCACTGAGAAACACCTTATTTCGTTGAATTTCAACGTTTCATGAATGTTTCGTGAAATAACCAGGATTTAGCGATAATTTAGCATAATTTTAATGTTTTCGTAGATAACAGGCTACTGTCACTGCGAAACACGTTAATTCGTTGAATTTCATCGTTTCATGAATGTTTCGTGATATAACAATTATTTAGATACGATTGAGCTTAATTTTGATGATTTCATGGATATCCAACTACTTTCATTGCGAAACACGTTACTTCGTTGAATTTCATCGTTTCATGAACGTTTCGTGAAATAACCATGATTTAGCGGAGGTTTAGCTTAATTATGATGTTTTCATAGATATCATGCTACCTTCACTGCGAAATACGTTATTTCGTTGAATTTCATCGATTCATGAATGTTTCGTGATATAATCATGATTTAACGAAGATTTAGCCTAATTTTGATGTTTTCATGGATATCCAGCTACTTTCACTGCGAAACACGTTATTTCGTTGAATTTCATTGTTTCATGAATGTTTCGTTAAAAAACCATGATTTAGCGGCGATTTGACTTAATTTTGATGTTTTCGTAGATATCAAGCTACTTTCACTACGAAACACGTTATTTCGTTGAATTACATCGTTTCATGAATGTTTCGTGAAATAACGATGATTTAGCGAAGATTTAGCTTAATTATGATGTTTTCATAGAGTACATGCGACTTTCACTGCGAAACCCGGTAATACGTTGAAGTTCATCGTTTCACGAATCTTTCGTGAAATAACCATGATTTAGCGGGGATTTAGCTTGATTATGATTTTTTCATAGATATCTTGCTACTTTTACTGCGAAACACGTTATTTCGTTGAATTTCACTGTATGATGAATGTTTCGTGAAATAAACATGACTCAGCGGAGATTTAGCTTAATTATGATGTTTTCATAGAGTACATGCGACTTTCACTGCGAAACTCGGTAATACGTTGAAGTTCATCGTTTCATGAATGATTCGTGAAATAACTATGCTTTAGCGAAGGTTTAGCTTAATTTTGATGTTTTCATGGATATCTAGCTACTTTCACTGCGAATCACGTTATTTCGTTCAATTCCATCGTTTCATGAACGTTTCGTGAAATAACCTTGATTAAGCGGAGGTTTAGCTTAATTATGATGTTTTCATAGATATCATGCTACCTTCACTACGAAATACGTTATGTCGTTGAATTTCATGATTTCATGAATGTTTCGAGAAATAAGCATGATTTAGCAAATATTTAGCTTAATTTTCATGTTTTCGTAGATAGCAAACTTCTTTCACTGCGAAACACGTTATTTCGTTGAATTTCATCGTTTCATGTATGTTTCGTGAAATAACCATGATTTAGAGAAGATTTTGTTTAATTTTCATGTTTTCGTAGATAACTTGCTACTTTCACTGCGAAACACGTTATTTCGTTGAATTCCATTGTTTCATGACTGTTTCGTCAAATAACGATGATTTAACGGAGATTTAGTTTAATTTTGATGTTTTAATGGATAACTAGCTACTCTCACTGCGAAACACGTTATTTCGATGAATTTCATCGTTTCATGAATGTTTCGTGAAGTAACCATGATTTAGCGAAGATTTAGCTTAATTTTGATGTTTTCGTAGATATCATGCTACTTTCAACGCGCAACACGTTATTTCGTTGAATTTCATCGTTTCATGAATCTTACGTGAAATAACCATGATTTAGCGGAGATTTAGCTTAATTACTATTTATTCATAGATATATTGCTACTTTCAATGCGAAACACGTTATTTCGTTCAATTTCATCGTTTCATGAATGTTCGTGAAATAACCATGATTTTGCGAAGATTTAGCTTAATTTTGACGTTTTCATGGATATCCAAATACTTTCACCGCGAAACACGTTATTTCGTTGAATTTCATCGCTTCACGAACGTTTCGTGAAATAACCAATGTTTAGCGAAGATTTAACCAAATTTTGATGTTTTCGTAGATATCAAGCTACTTTCACTAAGAAACACGTTATTTCGTTGAATTTCATCATTTCATGAATGTTTCGTGAAATAACCATGATTTATCGAAGATTTAGCTTCATTTTGATATTTTCGTAGATATCAAGCTACTTTCATTGCGAAACGCGTTATTTCGTAGAATTTCATCGTTTCATGAATGTTTCGTGAAATAATCTTGATTTAGCGAACATTTAGCTTACTTCTGATGGTTTCATTGATATCAACCTACTTTCACCGCGAAACACTTTATTTCGTTGAATTTCATCGTTTCATGAATGTTTCGTGAAATAACCATGCTTTAGCGGAGATTTTGCTTAATTACGATTTTTTCATAGATATCTTGCTACTTTCACTGCGAAACACGTTATTTCTTTGTATTCCATCGTATCATGAATGTTTCGTGTAATAACCATGATTTAGCGAAGGATTAGCCTAATTTTGATGATGTCGTGGATATCAAGCTACTTTCAATGCGAAACACGTTATTTCGTTGAATTTCATTGTATCATGAATGTTACGTGAAATAACCATGATTTAGCGAAGATTTAGCTCAATTTTCATGTTTTCGTAGATTTCAAGCTACTTTCACTGCGAAACACGTTATTTCGTTGAATTTCATTGTTTCACGAATGTTTCGTGAAATAACCTTGATTTTGCGAAGATTTATCTTAATTTTCATGATTTCGTAGATATCAAGCTACTTTCACTGCGAAACATGTTATTTCGTTGAATTTCGTCGTTTCATGAATGTTTCGTAAAATAACCATGATTTAGCGAAGATTTAGCTTAATTTTCATGTTTTCGTAGATAGCAAGCTACTTTCACTGCGAAACACGTTATTTCGTTGAATTTCATAGTTTCATGAATGTTTCGTGAAATAACCATGATTTAGCGAAGGTTTAGCCAAATATTGATGTTTTCATGGATATCTAGCTACTTTCACTGCGAAACACGTTATTTCGTTGAATTTCATCGTTTCATGAATGTTTCGTCCAATAATCATGAGTTAGCGAAGATTTAGAGTAATTATGATGTGTTAATGGATATCTAGCTACTTTCACTGCGAAACACGTTTTTTCGTTGAATTTCATCGTTTCATGGATGGTTTGTTCAATAATCATGAGTTAGCGAAGATTTAGAGTAATTATGATGTTTTAATGGATATTTAGCTACTTTCACTGCGAAAAACGTTATTTCGATGAATATCATAGTTTCATGAATGTTTCGTGAAATAACCATGATTTAGCGAATATTAAGCCTAATTTTCAAGTTTTCATGGATATCTGGCTACTTTCACTGCGAAACACGTTATTTCGTTGAATTTCATCGTTTCATGAATGTTTCGTGAAATAACCAATATTTAGCGAAGATTTAGCCTAATTTTGATGTTTTCGTAGATATCAAGCTACTTTCACTACGAAACACGTTATTTCGTTGAATTACATCGTTTCATGAATGTTTCGTGAAATAACGATTTAGCGAAGATTTAGCTTAATTTTGATGTTTTCGTAGATATCAAGCTACTTTCACTGCGAAAAACGTTATTTCGTTGAATTTCATCGTTTCACGAATCTTTCGTGAAATAACCATGATTTAGCGGAGATTTAGCTTGATTTTGATTTTTTCATAGATATCTTGCTACTTTTACTGCGAAACACGTTATTTCGTTGAATTTCACTGTATGATGAATGTTTCGTGAAATAAACATGACTCAGCGGAGATTTAGCTTAATTATGATGTTTTCATAGAGTATATGCGACTTTCACTGCGAAACTCGGTAATACGTTGAAGTTCATCGTTTCATGAATGTTTCGTGAAATAACTGTGCTTTAGCGAAGGTATACCTTAATTTTGATGTTTTCATGGATATCTAGCTACTTTCACTGCGAAACACGTTATTTCGTTCAATTCCATCGTTTCATGAATCTTTCGTGAAATATCCATGATTTAGCGGAGATTTAGTTTAAATACTATTTTATCATAGATATTTTGCTACTTTCAATGCGAATCACGTTATTTTGTTGAATTTCATCGTTTCATGAATGTTCGTGAAATAACCATGATTTAGCGAAGATTTAGCTTAATTTTGATGTTTTAATTGATATCCAACTACTTTCACTGCGAAACACGTTATTTCGTTGAATTTCATTGTTTCATGAATGTTTCGTTAAATAACCATGATTCAGCGAAGATTTTGCTTTATTTTGATGTTTTCATAGTCATCCTGCTTCTTTCACTGCGAAACACGTTATTTCGTTGAATTTCATGATTTCATGTATGTTTCGAGAAATAAGCATGATTTAGCAAATATTTAGCTTAATTTTCATGTTTTCGTAGATAGCAAACTTCTTTCACTGCGAAACACGTTATTTCGTTGAATTTCACCGTTTCATGTATGTTTCGTGAAATAACCATGATTTAGCGAAGATTTAGCTTAATTTTCATGTTTTCGTAGATAACAAGCTACTTTCACTGCGAAACACGTTATTTCGTTGAATTCCATTGTTTCATGAATGTTTCGTGAAATAACGATGATTTAACGGAGATTTAGTTTAATTTTGATGTTTTAATGTATAACTAGCTACTCTCACTGCGAAACACGTTATTTCGATGAATTTCATCGTTTCATGAATGTTTCGTGAAATAACCATTATTTAGCGAAGATTTAGCTTAATTTTGATGTTTTCGTAGATATCATGCTACTTTCAACGCGCAACACGTTATTTCGTTGAATTTCATCGTTTCATGAATGTTTCGTGATATAACCATGATTTAGCGACGATTCAGCTTAATTTTCATGTTTTCATGGATATCTAGCTACTTTCACTGGAAAACACGTTATTTCGTTGAATTTCATCGTTTCATGAATGTTTCGTGATATGACCATGATTTATCGACGATTCAGCTTAATTTTCACGTTTTCATGGATATCTATCTACTTTCACTGCGAAACACGTTATTTCGTTGAATTTCATCGTTTCATGAATGTTTCGTGAAATAACCATGATTTAGCGAAGATTTAGCTTAATATTGATGTTTTCGTAGATATCATGCTACTTTCAACGCGCAACACGTTATTTCGTTGAATTTCATCGTTTCATGAATCTTACGTGAAATAACCATGATTTAGCGGAGATTTAGCTTAATTACTATTTATTCATAGATATCTTGCTACTTTCACTGCGAAACACGATATTTCGTTAAATTTCTTCGTTTCATGAATGTTCGTGAAATAACCATGATTTAGCGAAGATTTAGCGTAATTTTGATGTTTTCGTAGATATCATGCTACTTTCACTACGAAACACGTTATTTCGTTGAATTTCATCGCATCCCGAACGTTTCGTCAAATAACCATGATTTAACGGATATTTAGCTTAATTTTGACGTTTTCTTAGATATCTTGCTACTATCACTGCGAATCACGTTATTTCGTTGAATTTGAACGTTTCATGAACGTTTCGTGAAATAACCATGTTTTAGCGAAGAGTTAGCATAATTTTGATGTTTCCATGGATATCTTGCTACTTTCACTGAGAAACACCTTATTTCGTTGAATTTCAACGTTTCATGAATGTTTCGTGAAATAACCAGGATTTGGCGAAAAGTTAGCATAATTTTAATGTTTTCGTAGATAGCATGCTACTGTCACTGCGAAACACGTTAATTCGTTGAATTTCATCGTTTCAAGAATGTTTCGTGATATAACCATGATTTAGAGACGATTTAGCTTAATTTTGATGGTTTCATGGAAATCCAACTACTTTCACTGCGAAACACGTTACTTCGTTGAATTTCACCGTTTCATGAACGTTTCGTGAAATAACCTTGATTTAGCGGAGGTTTAGCTTAATTATGATGTTTTCATAGATATCATGCTACCTTCACAGCGAAATACGTTATTTCGTTGAATTTCATCGTTTCATGAATGTTTCGTGATATGACCATGATTTAGCGACGATTCAGCTTAATTTTCATGTTTTCATGGATATCTATCTACTTTCACTGCGAAACACGTTATTTCGTTGAATTTCATCGTTTCATGAATGTTTCGTCAAATAACCATGATTTAGCGAAGATTTAGCCTAATATTCATGTTTTCGAAGATATCATGCTACTTTCACTGCGAAACACGTAATTTCGTTGAATTTCATTGATTCACGAATGATTCGTGAAATAACCATGATTTAGCGGAGATTTAGCTTAATTTTGATGTTTTTATAGATATTACGCTACTTTTACTGCGAAACACGTTATTTCGTTGAATTTCACTGTATGATGAATGTTTCGTGAATTAAACATGATTCAGCGGAGATTTAACTTAATTATGATGTTTTGATAGAGTACATGGATATCTAGCTACTTTCACTGCGAAACACGGTAATTCGTTGAAGTTCATCGCTTCATGAATGTTTCGTGAAATAACCATGCTTTAGAGAAGGTTTAGCTTAATTTTGTTGTTTTCATGGATATCTAGCTTCTTTCACTGCGAAACACGTTATTTCGTTCAATTTCATCGTTTCATGAATCTTTCGTGAAATATCCAAGCTTTAGCGGAGATTTAGCGTAATTACTATTTTATCATAGATATCTTGCTACTTTCACAGCGAATCACATTATTTCGTTGAATTTCATCGTTTCGTGTATGTTCGTGAAATAACCATGATTTAGCGAAGATTTAGCTTAATTTTGTTGTTTTAATGGATATCCAACTACTTTCACTGCGAAACACGTTATTTCGTTGAATTTCATTGTTTCATGAATGTTTCGTTAAATAACCATGATTTAGCGAAGATTTGGCTTTATTTTGATGTTTTCATAGACATCTTGCTACTTTCACTTCGAAACAAGATATTTCGTTGAATTTCATGATTTCATGAATGTTTCGAGAAATAAGCATGATTTAGCAAATATTTAGCATAATTTTCATGTTTTCGTAGATAGCAAACTTCTTTCACTGCGAAACACGTTATTTCGTTGAATTTCATCGTTACATGAATGTTTCGTGAAATAACCATGATTTAGCGGAGATTTAGCTTAATTTTGATGTTTTCAAAGATATTATGCTACTTTTACTGCGAAACACGTTATTTCGTTGAATTTCACTGTATGATGAATGTTTCGTGAAATAAACATGATTCAGCGGAGATTTAGCTTAATTACGATGTTTTCATAGATTACATGCTACTTTCACTGAAAAACTCGCTATTTCGTTGAAGTTCATCGTTTCATGAATGTTTCGTGAAATAACCAAGCTTTAGCGAAGGTTTAGCTTAATTTTGATGTTTTCATGGATATCTAGCTTCTTTCACTGCGAAACACGTTATTTCGTTCAATTTCTTCGTTTCATGAATCTTTCGTGAAATATCCATGCTTTAGCGGAGATTTAGCGTAATTACTATTTTATCATAGATATCTTGCTACTTTCACAGCGAATCACATTATTTCGTTGAATTTCATCGTTTCGTGAATGTTCGTGAAATAACCATGATTTAGCAAAGATTTAGCTTAATTTTGTTGTTTTAATGGATATCCAACTACTTTCACTGCGAAACACGTTATTTCGTTGAATTTCATTGTTTGATGAATGTTTCGTGATATAACCATGATTTAGCGAAGATTTAGCTTAATTTTGATCTTTTCATGGGTATCCAACTACCATCACTGCGATACACGTTATTTCGTAGAATTTCATCGTTTCATGAATGTTTCGTGAAATAACCTTGATTTAGGGGAGGTTTAGCTTAATTATGATGTTTTCATAGATATCTTGCTACCTTCACTGCGAAATACGTTATTTCGTTGAATTTCATCGATTCATGAATGTTTCGTGATATAATCATGTTTTAGCGAAGATTTAGCTTAATTTTGATGTTTTCATGGATATCCAACTACTTTCACTGCGAAACACGTTATTTCGTTGAATTTCATTGTTTCATGAATGTTTCGTTAAATAACCTTGATTAAGCGGAGGTTTAGCTTAATAACTATTTATTCATAGACATCTTGCTACTTTCACTGCGAAACACGTTATTTCGTTGAATTTCATCGATTCATGAATGTTTCGTGATATATTCATGATTTAACGAAGATTAAGCTTAATTTTGATGTTTTCATGAATATCCAGCTACTTTCACTGCGAAACACGTTATTTCGTTGAATTTCATTGTTTCATGTATGTTTCGTTAAATAACCATGATTTTGCGGAAATTTGCTTTAATTTTGATGCTTTCATAGATATCTTGCTACTATCACTGCGAAACATGTTATTTGTTTGAATTTCATCGATTCATGAATGTTTCGTGAAATAATAATTATTTAGCGATGATTTAGCTTAATTTTGATGTTTTCATGCATATCCAACTACTTTCACTGCGAAACACGTTATTTCGTTGAATTTCATTGTTTCATGAATGTTTCGTTAAATAACCATGATTTACCGGCGATTTGCCTTAACTTTGATGTTTTCTACGAAATCTTGTAATTTCACTGCGAAACACGTTATTACGTTGAAATTTTTCGTTTCATATATGTTTCGTGAAACAACCATGATTAAGCGGAGATTTAGCTTAATTTTGATGCTTTAATAGATATCCAACTACTTTCACTGCGAAACTCGTTATTTCGTTGAATTTCATTGTTTCATGAATGTTTCGTTTAATAACCATGATTTATCGGCGATTTGCCATAGTTTTGATGTTTTCAACGATATCTTGCTACTTTCACTGCAAAACACGATATTTCGTTGAAATTCTTCGTTTCATGTATGTTACGTGAAATAACCATGATTAAGCGGAGATTTAGCTTAATTTTGATGTTTTCGTAGATATTATGCTTATTTACTGCGAAACACGTTATTTCGTTGAGTTTCATTGTATGACTAATGTTTCGTGAAGAAAACATGATTCAGCGGAAATTTAGCTTAATTTTGATGTTTATTTGATAACTTGCTACTTTCACTGCGAATCACCTTATTTCGTTGAATTTCAACGTTTCATGAATGTTTTGTGAAATAACCAGGATTTACGAAAATTTAGCTCAATTTTCATGTTTTCGTAGTTAACATCCTACTGTCACTGCGAAACACGTTATTTCGTGGAATTTCATCGTTTCATGAATGATCGTGAAATAACCATGATTTAGCGAAGATTTAGCTTAATTTTGATGTTTTCCTAGATATCAAGCTACTTTCATTGCGAAACACGTTATTTCGTTGAATTTCTTCGCTTCATGACCGTTTCGTGAAATAACCGTGATTTAACGGATATTTAGCTTAATTTTGATGCTTTCATAGATATCTTGCTACTTTCACTGCGAAACACGTTATTTCGTTGAAATTGATCGTTTCATGAATGTTTCGTTAAATAACCATGTTTTAGCGAAGATTTAGCTTAATTTTGATGTTTTCGTAGATATCATGCTACTTTCAACGCGCAACACGTTATTTCGTTGAATTTCATCGTTTCATGAATGTTTCGTTATAAAACCATGATTTAGCGACGATTCAGCTTAATTTTCTTGTTTTCGAAGATATCAATCTACTTTCACTGCGAAACACGTTTTTTGATGAATTTCATCGTATCATGAATGTTTCGTGAAATAACGATGATTTAACGCAGATTTTGTTTAATTTTGAGCTTTCATAGATATCTTGCTTCTTTCACTGCGAAACACGTTATTTCGTTGAATTTCATTGTTTCATGAATGTTTCGTGAAATAACCATGCTTTAACGAAGATTAAGCTTAATTCTGATGTTTTCATTGATATCAAGCTACTTTCACTGCGAAACACGTTACTTCGTTGAATTTCATCGTTTCATGAACGTTTCGTGAAATAACCTTGATTAAGCGGAGGTTTAGCTTAATCACTATTTGTTCATAGACATCTTGCTACTTTCACTGCGAATCACGTTATTTCGTTGAATTTCATCGATTCATGAATGTTTCGTGATATATTCATGATTTAACGAAGATTTAGCTTAATTTTGATGTTTTCATGAATATCCAGCTACTTTCACTGCGAAACACGTTATTTCGTTGAATTTCATTGTTTCATGTATGTTTCGTTAAATAACCATGATTTAGCGGAAATTTGCTTTAATTTTGATGCTTTCATAGATATCTTGCTACTTTCACTGCGCAACATGTTATTTCTTTGAATTTCATCGATTCATGAATGTTTCGTGAAATAATCATGATTTAGCGAACATTTAGCTTAATTTTGACGTTTTCATGGATATCCAACTACTTTCACTGCGAAACACGTTATTTCGTTGAATTTCATTGCTTCATGAATGTTTCGTTAAATAACCATGACTTACCGGCGATTTGCCTTAATTTTGATGTTTTCTACGATATCTTGTTCTTTCAATGCGAAACACGTTATTTCGTTGAAATTTTTCGTTTCATGTATGTTTCTTGAAATAACCATGATTAAGCGGAGATTTAGCTTAATTTTGATGTTTTTATAGATATATTGCTACTTTCACTGGGAAACACGTTATTTTGTTGAATTTCATCGTTTCATGAATGTTTCGTGGAATAACAATGATTTAGCGAATATTTACCCTAATTTTGATGTTTTCATGGATATCTAGCTACTTTCACAGCGAAACACGTTATTTCGTGGAATTTCAGCGTTTCATGAATGTTTCGTGATATAATCATGATTTAGCGAAGATTTAGCTTAATTTTGACGTTTTCATGGATATCCAAATACTTTCACTGCGAAACACGTTATTTCGTTGAATTTCATTGGTTCATGAATGTTTCGTTAAATAAGCATGATTTAGCGGCGATTTGCCTTAAGTTTGATGTTTTCTAAGATTTCTTGCTACTTTCACTGCGAAACACGTTATTTCGTTGAAATTCTTCGTTTCATGACTGTTCCGTGAAATAACCATGATTAAGCGGAGATTTAGCTTAATTTTGATGCTTTAATAGATAAATTGTTTTCACTGCAAAACCCTTTGTTCATTGAATTTCATTGTTTCATGAATGTTTCGTTTAATAACCATGATTTATCGCAAGAATTGCCTTAGTTTTGATGTTTTCTATAATATCTAGCTACTTTCACAGCGAAACACGTTATTTCGTGGAATTTCAGCGTTTCATGTATGTTACGTGAAATAACCATGATTAAGCGGAGATTTAGGTTAATTTTGATGTTTTCGTAGATATTATGCTAATTTACTACGAAACACGTTATTTCGTTGAGTTTCATTGTATGACTAATGTTTCTTGAAGAAAACATGATTCAGCGGAAATTTAGCTTAGTTTTGATGTTTAATTGATAACTTGCTACTTTCACTGCGAATCACCTTATTTCGTTGAATTTCAACGTTTCATGAATGTTTTGTGAAATAACCAGGATTTACGAAAATTTAGCTCAATTTTCATGTTTTCGAAGTTAACATGCTACTGTCACTGCGAAACACGTTATTTCGTGGAATTACATCGTTTCATGAATGATCGTGGAATAACCATGATTTAGCGAAGATTTAGCTTAATTTTGATGTTTTCGTAGATATCAAGCTACTTTCATTGCGAAACACGTTATTTCGTTGAATTTCGTCGCTTCATGACCGTTTCGTGAAATAACCGTTATTTAACGGATATTTAGCTTAATTTTGATGCTTTCATAGATATCTTGCTACTTTCACTGCGAAACACGTTATTTCGTTGAAATTGATCGTTTCATGAATGTTTCGTTAAATAACCATGTTTTAGCGAAGATTTAACATAATTTTGATGTTTTCATGAATATCTTGCTACTTTCACTGCGAAACACCTTATTTCGTTGAATTTCATTGTTTCATGAATGTTTCGTGAAATAACCATGATATAGCGGCGATTTGCCTAAGTTTTGAGGTTTTCTAAGATATTTTGGCTGCAAAAACACGTTATTTCGTTGAAATTTTTCGTTTCATGAATGTTTCGTCAAATAACCATGATTTAGCGGGGATTTAGCTTAATTTTGATGTTATCATAGATAGCAAACTACTTTCACTGCGAAACACGTTATTTCGTTGAATTTCTTTGTTTCATGGATGTTTCGGGAAATAACCATGATTTAGTCAAGATTTAACTTAATTTTCATGCTTTCATAGATATCTTTCTACTTTCCCTGCGAAACACGTTATTTCGCTGAATTTCAACGTTTCATTTGTGTTTCGTGAAATAACCATGATTTAGCGAAGATTTAGCATAATTTTGATGTTTTCATGGATATCCAGCTACTTTCACTGCGAAACACGTTATTTCGTTGAATTTCATCGCTTCATGAATGTTTCGTCATATAGCCATGATTTAGCGACGATTCAGCTTAATTTTCATGTTTTCATAGTCATCCTGCTTCTTTCACTGCCGAAACACGTTCTTCGTTAAATTTCATGATTTCATGAATGTTTCGAGAGATAAGCATGATTTAGCAAATATTTAGCTTAATTTTCATGTTTTTTTTCATTGAGTAGCAAACTTCTTTCACTGGAGCACGTTATTTCGTAGATTTCACCCGTTTCCATGTATGCGTGAAATAACCATGATTTAGCTAAGATTTAGCTTAATTTTCATGTTTTCGTAGATAACAAGCTGCTTTAGCTCCGGAGACACGTTGTTCGTTGAATTCCATTGTTTTAGGTGAATGTTTCGTGAAATAACAATAATTTAGCGGAGATTTAGTTTAATTTTGATGTTTTAATGTATAACTAGCTACTCTCACTGCGAAACACGTTATTTCGATGAATTTCATCGTTTCATGAATGTTTCGTGAAATAACCATGATTTAGCGAAGATTTAGCTTAATTTTGATGTTTTCGTAGATATCATGCTACTTTCAACGCGCAACACGTTATTTCGTTGAATTTCATCGTTTCATGAATGTTTCGTGATATAACCATGATTTAGCGACGATTCAGCTTAATTTTCATGTTTTCATGGATATCTAGCTACCTTCACTGGAAAACACGTTATTTCGTTGAATTTCATCGTTTCATGAATGTTTCGTGATATGACCATGGTTTATCGACGATTCAGCTTAATTTTCACGTTTTCATGGATATCTATCTACTTTCACTGCGAAACACGCTATTTCGTTGAATTTCATCGTTTCATGAATATTTCGTGAAATAACCATGATTTAACGAAGATTTAGCCTAATATTCAAGTTTTCGAAGATATCATGCTACTTTCACTGCGAAACACGTAATTTCGTTGAATTTCATTGATTCACGAATGATTCGTGAAATAACCATGATTTAGCGGAGATTTAGCTTAATTTTGATGTTTTTATAGATATTATGCTACTTTTACTGCGAAACACGTTATTTCGTTGAATTTCACTGTATGATGAATGTTTCGTGAGATAAACATGATTCAGCGGAGATTTAGTTTAATTATGATGTTTTGATAGAGTACATGGATATCTAGCTACTTTTACTGCGAAACACGTTATTTCGATGAATATCATCGTTTCATGAATGTTTCGTGAAATAACCATGATTTAGCGAAGATTTAGCCTAAGTGTGATGTTTTCATGCATATCTAGCTACTTTTACTGCGAAACACATTATTTCGTTCAATTCCATTGTTTCATGAATGTTTCGTGAAATAACGATGATTTAACGGAGATGTAGTTTAATTTTGATGTTTTAATGGATAACTAGCTACTCTCACTGCGAAACACGTTATTTCGATGAATTTCATCGTTTCATGTATGTTTCGTGAAATAACCATGATTTAGCGAAGATTTAGCTTAATATTGATGTTTTCGTAGATATCATGCTACTTTCAACGCGCAACACGTTATTTCGTTGAATTTCATCGTTTCATGAATCTTACGTGAAATAACCATGATTTAGCGGAGATTTAGCTTAATTACTATTTATTCATAGATATCTTGCTACTTTCACTGCGAAACACGATATTTCGTTAAATTTCTTCGTTTCATGAATGTTCGTGAAATAACCATGATTTAGCGAAGATTTAGCGTAATTTTGATGTTTTCGTAGATATCATGCTACTTTCACTACGAAACACGTTATTTCGTTGAATTTCATCGCATCCCGAACGTTTCGTCAAATAACCATGATTTAACGGATATTTAGCTTAATTTTGACGTTTTCTTAGATATCTTGCTACTATCACTGCGAATCACGTTATTTCGTTGAATTTGAACGTTTCATGAACGTTTCGTGAAATAACCATGTTTTAGCGAAGAGTTAGCATAATTTTGATGTTTCCATGGATATCTTGCTACTTTCACTGAGAAACACCTTATTTCGTTGAATTTCAACGTTTCATGAATGTTTCGTGAAATAACCAGGATTTGGCGAAAAGTTAGCATAATTTTAATGTTTTCGTAGATAGCATGCTACTGTCACTGCGAAACACGTTAATTCGTTGAATTTCATCGTTTCAAGAATGTTTCGTGATATAACCATGATTTAGAGACGATTTAGCTTAATTTTGATGGTTTCATGGAAATCCAACTACTTTCACTGCGAAACACGTTACTTCGTTGAATTTCACCGTTTCATGAACGTTTCGTGAAATAACCTTGATTTAGCGGAGGTTTAGCTTAATTATGATGTTTTCATAGATATCATGCTACCTTCACAGCGAAATACGTTATTTCGTTGAATTTCATCGTTTCATGAATGTTTCGTGATATGACCATGATTTAGCGACGATTCAGCTTAATTTTCATGTTTTCATGGATATCTATCTACTTTCACTGCGAAACACGTTATTTCGTTGAATTTCATCGTTTCATGAATGTTTCGTCAAATAACCATGATTTAGCGAAGATTTAGCCTAATATTCATGTTTTCGAAGATATCATGCTACTTTCACTGCGAAACACGTAATTTCGTTGAATTTCATTGATTCACGAATGATTCGTGAAATAACCATGATTTAGCGGAGATTTAGCTTAATTTTGATGTTTTTATAGATATTACGCTACTTTTACTGCGAAACACGTTATTTCGTTGAATTTCACTGTATGATGAATGTTTCGTGAATTAAACATGATTCAGCGGAGATTTAACTTAATTATGATGTTTTGATAGAGTACATGGATATCTAGCTACTTTCACTGCGAAACACGGTAATTCGTTGAAGTTCATCGCTTCATGAATGTTTCGTGAAATAACCATGCTTTAGAGAAGGTTTAGCTTAATTTTGTTGTTTTCATGGATATCTAGCTTCTTTCACTGCGAAACACGTTATTTCGTTCAATTTCATCGTTTCATGAATCTTTCGTGAAATATCCAAGCTTTAGCGGAGATTTAGCGTAATTACTATTTTATCATAGATATCTTGCTACTTTCACAGCGAATCACATTATTTCGTTGAATTTCATCGTTTCGTGTATGTTCGTGAAATAACCATGATTTAGCGAAGATTTAGCTTAATTTTGTTGTTTTAATGGATATCCAACTACTTTCACTGCGAAACACGTTATTTCGTTGAATTTCATTGTTTCATGAATGTTTCGTTAAATAACCATGATTTAGCGAAGATTTGGCTTTATTTTGATGTTTTCATAGACATCTTGCTACTTTCACTTCGAAACAAGATATTTCGTTGAATTTCATGATTTCATGAATGTTTCGAGAAATAAGCATGATTTAGCAAATATTTAGCATAATTTTCATGTTTTCGTAGATAGCAAACTTCTTTCACTGCGAAACACGTTATTTCGTTGAATTTCATCGTTACATGAATGTTTCGTGAAATAACCATGATTTAGCGGAGATTTAGCTTAATTTTGATGTTTTCAAAGATATTATGCTACTTTTACTGCGAAACACGTTATTTCGTTGAATTTCACTGTATGATGAATGTTTCGTGAAATAAACATGATTCAGCGGAGATTTAGCTTAATTACGATGTTTTCATAGATTACATGCTACTTTCACTGAAAAACTCGCTATTTCGTTGAAGTTCATCGTTTCATGAATGTTTCGTGAAATAACCAAGCTTTAGCGAAGGTTTAGCTTAATTTTGATGTTTTCATGGATATCTAGCTTCTTTCACTGCGAAACACGTTATTTCGTTCAATTTCTTCGTTTCATGAATCTTTCGTGAAATATCCATGCTTTAGCGGAGATTTAGCGTAATTACTATTTTATCATAGATATCTTGCTACTTTCACAGCGAATCACATTATTTCGTTGAATTTCATCGTTTCGTGAATGTTCGTGAAATAACCATGATTTAGCAAAGATTTAGCTTAATTTTGTTGTTTTAATGGATATCCAACTACTTTCACTGCGAAACACGTTATTTCGTTGAATTTCATTGTTTGATGAATGTTTCGTGATATAACCATGATTTAGCGAAGATTTAGCTTAATTTTGATCTTTTCATGGGTATCCAACTACCATCACTGCGATACACGTTATTTCGTAGAATTTCATCGTTTCATGAATGTTTCGTGAAATAACCTTGATTTAGGGGAGGTTTAGCTTAATTATGATGTTTTCATAGATATCTTGCTACCTTCACTGCGAAATACGTTATTTCGTTGAATTTCATCGATTCATGAATGTTTCGTGATATAATCATGTTTTAGCGAAGATTTAGCTTAATTTTGATGTTTTCATGGATATCCAACTACTTTCACTGCGAAACACGTTATTTCGTTGAATTTCATTGTTTCATGAATGTTTCGTTAAATAACCTTGATTAAGCGGAGGTTTAGCTTAATAACTATTTATTCATAGACATCTTGCTACTTTCACTGCGAAACACGTTATTTCGTTGAATTTCATCGATTCATGAATGTTTCGTGATATATTCATGATTTAACGAAGATTAAGCTTAATTTTGATGTTTTCATGAATATCCAGCTACTTTCACTGCGAAACACGTTATTTCGTTGAATTTCATTGTTTCATGTATGTTTCGTTAAATAACCATGATTTAGCGGAAATTTGCTTTAATTTTGATGCTTTCATAGATATCTTGCTACTATCACTGCGAAACATGTTATTTGTTTGAATTTCATCGATTCATGAATGTTTCGTGAAATAATAATTATTTAGCGAAGATTTAGCTTAATTTTGATGTTTTCATGCATATCCAACTACTTTCACTGCGAAACACGTTATTTCGTTGAATTTCATTGTTTCATGAATGTTTCGTTAAATAACCATGATTTACCGGCGATTTGCCTTAACTTTGATGTTTTCTACGAAATCTTGTAATTTCACTGCGAAACACGTTATTTCGTTGAAATTTTTCGTTTCATGTATGTTTCGTGAAATAACCATGATTAAGCGGAGATTTAGCTTAATTTTGATGCTTTAATAGATATCCAACTACTTTCACTGCGAAACTCGTTATTTCGTTGAATTTCATTGTTTCATGAATGTTTCGTTTAATAACCATGATTTATCGGCGATTTGCCATAGTTTTGATGTTTTCAATGATATATTGCTACTTTCACTGCAAAACACGATATTTCGTTGAAATTCTTCGTTTCATGTATGTTACGTGAAATAACCATGATTAAGCGGAGATTTAGCTTAATTTTGATGTTTTCGTAGATATTATGCTTATTTACTGCGAAACACGTTATTTCGTTGAGTTTCATTGTATGACTAATGTTTCGTGAAGAAAACATGATTCAGCGGAAATTTAGCTTAATTTTGATGTTTATTTGATAACTTGCTACTTTCACTGCGAATCACCTTATTTCGTTGAATTTCAACGTTTCATGAATGTTTTGTGAAATAACCAGGATTTACGAAAATTTAGCTCAATTTTCATGTTTTCGTAGTTAACATCCTACTGTCACTGCGAAACACGTTATTTCGTGGAATTTCATCGTTTCATGAATGATCGTGAAATAACCATGATTTAGCGAAGATTTAGCTTAATTTTGATGTTTTCCTAGATATCAAGCTACTTTCATTGCGAAACACGTTATTTCGTTGAATTTCTTCGCTTCATGACCGTTTCGTGAAATAACCGTGATTTAACGGATATTTAGCTTAATTTTGATGCTTTCATAGATATCTTGCTACTTTCACTGCGAAACACGTTATTTCGTTGAAATTGATCGTTTCATGAATGTTTCGTTAAATAACCATGTTTTAGCGAAGATTTAGCTTAATTTTGATGTTTTCGTAGATATCATGCTACTTTCAACGCGCAACACGTTATTTCGTTGAATTTCATCGTTTCATGAATGTTTCGTTATAAAACCATGATTTAGCGACGATTCAGCTTAATTTTCTTGTTTTCGAAGATATCAATCTACTTTCACTGCGAAACACGTTTTTTGATGAATTTCATCGTATCATGAATGTTTCGTGAAATAACGATGATTTAACGCAGATTTTGTTTAATTTTGAGCTTTCATAGATATCTTGCTTCTTTCACTGCGAAACACGTTATTTCGTTGAATTTCATTGTTTCATGAATGTTTCGTGAAATAACCATGATTAGAAGATTAAGCTTAATCACTTATTTATTCATCAACATCAACTCTTCCACTGCAAAACACGTTACTTCGTTGAATTTCATCGATTCATGAACGTTTCATGAAATATTCATGATTAACGATCAGCTTGGTTTTGATGTTTTCATAAATATCCAGCTACTTTCACTGCGAACACATTATTTCGTTGAATTTCATTGTTTCATGTATGTTCATTAAATAACCATGATTAGCAGCAGAAATTTGCTTTAATTTTGATGCTTTCATAGATATCTTGCTACTTTCACTGCGCGACATATTATTTCTTTGAATTTCATCGATTCATAAATGTTTCGTGAAATAATCATGATTTAGCTTAATTTTGATGTTTTTATAGATATCTTGCTACTTTCACTGGGAAACACGTTATTTTGTTGAATTTCATCGTTTCATGAATGTTTCGTGGAATAACAATGATTTAGCGAATATTTACCCTAATTTTGATGTTTTCATGGATATCTAGCTACTTTCACAGCGAAACACGTTATTTCGTGGAATTTCAGCGTTTCATGAATGTTTCGTGATATAATCATGATTTAGCGAAGATTTAGCTTAATTTTGACGTTTTCATGGATATCCAAATACTTTCACTGCGAAACACGTTATTTCGTTGAATTTCATTGGTTCATGAATGTTTCGTTAAATAAGCATGATTTAGCGGCGATTTGCCTTAAGTTTGATGTTTTCTAAGATTTCCTGCTACTTTCTCTGCGAAACACGTTATTTCGTTGAAATTCTTCGTTTCATGTCTGTTTCGTGTAATAACCATGATTAAGCGGAGATTTAACTTAATCTTGATGCTCTAATAGATATCCAACTACTTTCACTGCGAAACCCGTTATTTCGTTGAATTTCATTGTTTCATGAATGTTTCGTTTAATAACCATGATTTATCGGCGAATTGCCTTAATTTTGATGTTTTCTATAATATCTTGCTACTTTCACTGCGAAACTCGATATTTCGTTGAAATTCTTCGTTTCATGTATATTACGTGAAATAACCATGATTAAGCGGAGATTTAGCTTAATTTTGATGTTTTCGAAGATATTATGCTAATTTACTGCGAAACACGTTATTTCGTTGAGTTTCATTGTATGACTAATGTTTCTTGAAGAAAACATGATTCAGCGGAAATTTAGCTTAATTTTGATGTTTAATTGATAACTTGCTACTTTCACTGCGAATCACCTTATTTCGTTGAATTTCAACGTTTCATGAATTTTTTGTGAAATAACCAGGATTTACGAAAATTTAGCTCAATTTTCATGTTTTCGTAGTTAACATGCTACTGTCACTGCGAAACACGTTATTTCGTGGAATTTCATCGTTTCATGAATGATCGTGAAATAACCATGATTTAGCGAAGAATTAGCTTAATTTTGATGTTTTCGTAGATATCAAGCTACTTTCATTGCGAAACTCGTTATTTCGTTGAATTTCGTCGCTTCATGTCCGTTTCGTGAAATAACCGTGATTTAACGGATATTTAGCTTAATTTTGATGTTTTCTAAGATATCTTGTACTTTCACTGCGAAACACGTTATTTCGTTGAAATTTTTCGTTGCATGTATGTTTCGTGAAATAACCATGATTAAGCGGAGATTTAGCTTAATTATGATGTTTTCATAGATATCTTGCTACCTTCACTGCGAAACACGTTATTTCGTTGAATTTCATTGTTTCATGGATGTTTCGTGAAATAACCATGATTTAGTCAAGATTTAACTTAATTTTCATGCTTTCATAGATATCTTTCTACTTTCCCTGCGAAACACGTTATTTCGCTGAATTTCAACGTTTCATTTGTGTTTCGTGAAATAACCATGATTTAGCGAAGATTTAGCATAATTTTGATGTTTTCATGGATATCTAGCTACTTTCACTGCGAAACACGTTATTTCGTTGAATTTCATCGCTTCTTGAATGTTTCGTGATATAGCCATGATTTAGCGTCGATTCAGCTAAATTTTCATGTTTTCGAAGAAATCAATCTACTTTCACTGCGAAACACGTTTTTTGGATGAATTTCATCGTTTCATGAATGTTTCGTGAAATAACCATGATTTAGCGAATATTTGGCCTAATTTTGTTGTTTTCATGGATATCTTGCTACTTTCACCGAGAAAAACGTTATTTCGTTAAATTTCAGCGTTTCATGAATGTTTCGTGAAATAACCATGATTTAGCGAAGATTTAGCTTAATTTTAATTTTTTAACGGATATCCAGTTACGTTCACTGCGAAACACCTTATTACGTTGAATTTCATCGTTTCATGAATGTTTCGTGAAAAAACCATAATTTAGCGAAGATTTAGCCTAATTTTGATGTTTTCATGGATATCTAGATACTTTCACTGCTAAACACGTTATTTCGTAGAATTTCATCGTTTCATGAATGTTTCGTTATAAAACCATGATTTAGCGACGATTCAGCTTAATTTTCTTGTTTTCGAAGATATCAATCTACTTTCACTGCGAAACACGTTTTTTGATGAATTTCATCGTATCATGAATGTTTCGTGAAATAACGATGATTTAACGCAGATTTTGTTTAATTTTGAGCTTCCATAGATATCTTGCTTCTTTCACTGCGAAACACGTTATTTCGTTGAATTTCATTGTTTCATGAATGTTTCGTGAAGTAACCATGCTTTAACGAAGATTAAGCTTAATTCTGATGTTTTCATTGATATCAAGCTACTTTCACTGCGAAACACGTTACTTCGTTGAATTTCATCGTTTCATGAACGTTTCGTGAAATAACCTTGATTAAGCGGAGGTTTAGCTTAATCACTATTTGTTCATAGACATCTTGCTACTTTCACTGCGAATCACGTTATTTCGTTGAATTTCATCGATTCATGAATGTTTCGTGATATATTCATGATTTAACGAAGATTTAGCTTAATTTTGATGTTTTCATGAATATCCAGCTACTTTCACTGCGAAACACGTTATTTCGTTGAATTTCATTGTTTCATGTATGTTTCGTTAAATAACCATGATTTAGCGGAAATTTGCTTTAATTTTGATGCTTTCATAGATATCTTGCTACTTTCACTGCGCAACATGTTATTTCTTTGAATTTCATCGATTCATGAATGTTTCGTGAAATAATCATGATTTAGCGAACATTTAGCTTAATTTTGACGTTTTCATGGATATCCAACTACTTTCACTGCGAAACACGTCATTTCGTTGAATTTCATTGTTTCATGAATGTTTCGTTAAATAACCATGATTTACCGGCGATTTGCCTTAATTTTGATGTTTTCTACGATATCTTGTACTTTCACTGCGAAACAGTTATTTCGTTGAAATTTTTCGTTTCATGTATGTTTCTTGAAATAACCATGATTAAGCGGAGATTTAGCTTAATTTTGATGTTTTTATAGATATCTTGCTACTTTCACTGGGAAACACGTTATTTTGTTGAATTTCATCGTTTCATGAATGTTTCGTGGAATAACAATGATTTAGCGAATATTTACCCTAATTTTGATGATTTCATGGATATCTAGCTACTTTCACAGCGAAACACGTTATTTCGTGGAATTTCAGCGTTTCATGAATGTTTCGTGATATAATCATGATTTAGCGAAGATTTAGCTTAATTTTGACGTTTTCATGGATATCCAAATACTTTCACTGCGAAACACGTTATTTCGTTGAATTTCATTGGTTCATGAATGTTTCGTTAAATAAGCATGATTTAGCGGCGATTTGCCTTAAGTTTGATGTTTTCTAAGATTTCTTGCTACTTTCACTGCGAAACACGTTATTTCGTTGAAATTCTTCGTTTCATGACTGTTTCGTGAAATAATCATGATTAAGCGGAGATTTAGCTTAATTTTGATGCTTTAATAGATATCCAACTACTTTCACTGCGAAACACGTTATTTCGTTGAATTTCGTCGCTTCATGACCGTTTCGTGAAATAACCTTGATTAAGCGGAGGTTTAGCTTAATCACTATTTGTTCATAGACATCTTGCTACTTTCACTGCGTATCACGTTATTTCGTCGAATTTCATTGTTTCATGAATGTTTCGTTTAATAACCATGATTTATCGGCGATTTGCCTTAATTTTGATGTTTTCTATGATATCTTGCTACTTTCACTGCGAAACACGGTATTTCGTTGAAATTCTTCGTTTCATTTATGTTTCGTGATATATTCATGATTTAACGAAGATTTAGCTTAATTTTGATGTTTTCATGGATTTCCAGCTACGTTCACTGCGAAACACGTTATTTCGTTGAATTTCATTGTTTCATGTATGTATCGTTAAATAACCATGATGTAGCGGAAATTTGCTTTAATTTTGATGCTTTCATAGATATCTTGCTACTTTCACTGCGCAACATGTTATTTCTTTGAATTTCATCGATTCATGAATGTTTCGTGAAATAATCATGATTTAGCGAAGATTTAGCTTAATTTTGATGTTTACATGGATATCCAACTACTTTCACTGCGAAACACGTTTTTTCGTTGAATTTCATTGTTACATGAATGTTTCGTTAAATAACAATGATATACCGGCGATTTGGCTTAATTTTGATGTTTTCTACGATATCTTGGACTTTCACTGCGAAACACGTTATTTCGTTGAAATTTTTCGTTTCATGTATGTTTCGTGAAATAACCATGATTAAGCGGAGATTTAGCTTAATTTTGATGTTTTTATAGATTTCTTGCTACTTTCACTGGGAAACACGTTATTTCGTTGAATTTCATCGTTTCATGAATGTTTCGTGGAATAACAATTATTTAGCGAATATTTAGCCTAATTTTGATGTTTTCATGGATATCTAGCTACTTTCACAGCGAAACACGTTATTTCGTGGAATTACAGCGTTTCATGAATGTTTCGTGATATAATCATGATTTAGCGATGATTTAGCTTAATTTTGACGTTTTCATGGATATCCAAATACTTTCACTGCGAAACACGTTATTTCGTTGAATTTTATTGGTTCATGAATGTTTCGTTAAATAAGCATGATTTAGCGGCGATTTGCCTTAAGTTTGATGTTTTCTAAGATTTCTTGATACTTTCTCTGCGAAACACGTTATTTCGTTGAAATTCTTCGTTTCATGTCTGTTTCGTGAAATAACCATGATTAAGCGGAGATTTAGCTAAATTTTGATGCTTTAATAGATATCCAACTACTATCACTGCGAAACCCGTTATTTCGTTGAATTTCATTGTTTCATGAATGTTTCGATTAATAACCATGATTTATCGGCGATTTGCCTTAATTTTGATGTTTTCTATGATTTCTTGCTACTTTCACTGCGAAACTCGATATTTCGTTGAAATTCTTCGTTTCATGTATGTTACGTGAAATAACCATGATTAAGCGGAGATTTAGCTTAATTTTGATGTTTTCGTAGATATTATGCTAATTTACTGCGAAACACGATATTTCGTTGAGTTTCATTGTATGACTAATGTTTCTTGAAGAAAACATGATTCAGCGGAAATTTAGGTTAGTTTTGATGTTTAATTGATAACTTGCTACTTTCACTGCGAATCACATTATTTCGTTGAATTTCAACGTTTCATGAATGTTTTGTGAAATAACCAGGATTTACGAAAATTTAGCTCAATTTTCATGTTTTCGTAGTTAACATACTACTGTCACTGCGAAACACGTTATTTCGTGGAATTTCGTCGTTTCATGAATGATCGTGAAATAACCATGATTTAGCGAAGATTTAGCTTAATTTTGATGTTTTCGTAGATATCAAGCTACTTTCATTGCGAAACACGTTATTTCGTTGAATTTCGTCGCTTCATGACCGTTTCGTGAAATAACCGTTATTTAACGGATATTTAGCTTAATTTTGATGCTTTCATAGATATCTTGCTACTTTCACTGCGAAACACGTTATTTCGTTGAAATTGATCGTTTCATGAATGTTTCGTTAAATAACCATGTTTTAGCGAAGATTTAACATAATTTTGATGTTTTCATGAATATCTTGCTACTTTCACTGCGAAACACCTTATTTCGTTGAATTTCATTGTTTCATGAATGTTTCGTGAAATAACCATGCTTTAACGAAGATTAAGCTCAATTCTGATGTTTTCATTGATATCAAGCTACTTTCACTGCGAAACACGTTACTTCGTTGAATTTCATCGTTTCATGAACGTTTCGTGAAATAACCTTGATTAAGCGGAGGTTTAGCTTAATCACTATTTGTTCATAGACATCTTGCTACTTTCACTGCGAATCACGTTATTTCGTTGAATTTCATCGATTCATGAATGTTTCGTGATATATTCATGATTTAACGAAGATTTAGCTTAATTTTGATGTTTTCATGAATATCCAGCTACTTTCACTGCGAAACACGTTATTTCGTTGAATTTCATTGTTTCATGTATGTTTCGTTAAATAACCATGATTTAGCGGAAATTTGCTTTAATTTTGATGCTTTCATAGATATCTTGCTACTTTCACTGCGCAACATGTTATTTCTTTGAATTTCATCGATTCATGAATGTTTCGTGAAATAATCATGATTTAGCGAACATTTAGCTTAATTTTGACGTTTTCATGGATATCCAACTACTTTCACTGCGAAACACGTCATTTTGATGAATTTCATTGTTTCATGAATGTTTCGTTAAATAACCATGATTTACCGGCGATTTGCCTTAATTTTGATGTTTTCTACGATATCTTGTACTTTCACAGCGAAACACGTTATTTCGTTGAAATTTTTCGTTTCATGTATGTTTCTTGAAATAACCATGATTAAGCGGAGATTTAGCTTAATTTTGATGTTTTTATAGATATCTTGCTACTTTCACTGGGAAACACGTTATTTTGTTGAATTTCATCGTTTCATGAATGTTTCGTGGAATAACAATGATTTAGCGAATATTTACCCTAATTTTGATGTTTTCATGGATATCTAGCTACTTTCACAGCGAAACACGTTATTTCGTGGAATTTCAGCGTTTCATGAATGTTTCGTGATATAATCATGATTTAGCGAAGATTTAGCTTAATTTTGACGTTTTCATGGATATCCAAATACTTTCACTGCGAAACACGTTATTTCGTTGAATTTCATTGGTTCATGAATGTTTCGTTAAATAAGCATGATTTAGCGGCGATTTGCCTTAAGTTTGATGTTTTCTAAGATTTCTTGCTACTTTCACTGCGAAACACGTTATTTCGTTGAAATTCTTCGTTTCATGACTGTTTCGTGAAATAATCATGATTAAGCGGAGATTTAGCTTAATTTTGATGCTTTAATAGATATCCAACTACTTTCACTGCGAAACACGTTATTTCGTTGAATTTCATTGTTTCATGAATGTTTCGTTTAATAACCATGGTTTATCGGCGATTTGCCTTAATTTTGATGTTTTCTATGATATCTTGCTACTTTCACTGCGAAACACGGTATTTCGTTGAAATTCTTCGTTTCATTTATGTTTCGTGATATATTCATGATTTAACGAAGATTTAGCTTAATTTTGATATTTTCATGGATTTCCAGCTACTTTCACTGCGAAACACGTTATTTCGTTGAATTTCATTGTTTCATGTATGTATCGTTAAATAACCATGATGTAGCGGAAATTTGCTTTAATTTTGATGCTTTCATAGATATCTTGGACTTTCACTGCGAAACACGTTATTTCGTTGAAATTTTTCGTTTCATGTATGTTTCGTGAAATAACCATGATTAAGCGGAGATTTAGCTTAATTTTGATGTTTTTATAGATTTCTTGCTACTTTCACTGGGAAACACGTTATTTCGTTGAATTTCATCGTTTCATGAATGTTTCGTGGAATAACAATGATTTAGCGAATATTTAGCCTAATTTTGATGTTTTCATGGATATCTAGCTAATTTCACAGCGAAACACGTTATTTCGTGGAATTACAGCGTTTCATGAATGTTTCGTGATATAATCATGATTTAGCGATGATTTAGCTTAATTTTGACGTTTTCATGGATATCCAAATACTTTCACTGCGAAACACGTTATTTCGTTGAATTTTATTGGTTCATGAATGTTTCGTTAAATAAGCATGGTTTAGCGGCGATTTGCCTTAAGTTTGATGTTTTCTAAGATTTCTTGATACTTTCTCTGCGAAACACGTTATTTCGTTGAAATTCTTCGTTTCATGACTGTTTCGTGAAATAACCATGATTAAGCGGAGATTTAGCTTAATTTTGATGCTTTAATAGATATCCAACTACTTTCACTGCGAAACACGTTATTTCGTCGAATTTCATTGTTTCATGAATGTTTCGTTTATAACCATCATTGGCGATCAATTTTGACGTTTTCTACGATATCTTGCTACTTTCACTAAAACACGACACTCCGCTTGAAATTCTTCGTTTCATTCATGCTGATATAATTATGATTAACGAAGATTTAGCTTAATTTTGATGTTTTCATAGATATCAAGCTAATTTACTGCGAAACACGTTATTTCGTTGAATTTCATTGCATGACTAATGTATTTAAACATGATTCAGCGGAAATTTAGTTAATTTTGATGTTTAATAGATAACTTGCTACTTTCACTGCGAAACACATTATTTCTTTGAATTTCAACGATTCATGAATGTTTCGTGAAATAACCATGATTTACGAAAATCCAATCAATTTTGATGTTTACGTATACTACTTTCACTGCGAAACACGTCATTTGCGAATTCATCGTTAAATGACGATTCCTTAAATAACCATGATATACCGGCGATTTGGCTTAATTTTGATGTTTTCTACGATATCTTGGACTTTCACTGCGAAACACGTTATTTCGTTGAAATTTTTCGTTTCATGTATGTTTCGTGAAATAACCATGATTAAGCGGAGATTTAGCTTAATTTTGATGTTTTTATAGATTTCTTGCTACTTTCACTGGGAAACACGTTATTTCGTTGAATTTCATCGTTTCATGAATGTTTCGTGGAATAACAATGATTTAGCGAATATTTAGCCTAATTTTGATGTTTTCATGGATATCTAGCTAATTTCACAGCGAAACACGTTATTTCGTGGAATTACAGCGTTTCATGAATGTTTCGTGATATAATCATGATTTAGCGATGATTTAGCTTAATTTTGACGTTTTCATGGATATCCAAATACTTTCACTGCGAAACACGTTATTTCGTTGAATTTTATTGGTTCATGAATGTTTCGTTAAATAAGCATGGTTTAGCGGCGATTTGCCTTAAGTTTGATGTTTTCTAAGATTTCTTGATACTTTCTCTGCGAAACACGTTATTTCGTTGAAATTCTTCGTTTCATGTCTGTTTCGTGAAATAACCATGATTAAGCGGAGATTTAGCTAAATTTTGATGCTTTAATAGATATCCAACTACTATGACTGCGAAACCCGTTATTTCGTTGAATTTCATTGTTTCATGAATGTTTCGTTTAATAACCATGATTTATCGGCGATTTGCCTTAATTTTGATGTTTTCTATGATTTGTTGCTACTTTCACTGCGAAACTCGATATTTCGTTGAAATTCTTCGTTTCATGTATGTTAGGTGAAATAACCATGATTAAGCGGAGATTTAGCTTAATTTTGATGTTTTCGTAGATATTATGCTAATTTACTGCGAAACACGTTATTTCGTTGAGTTTCATTGTATGACTAATGTTTCTTGAAGAAAACATGATTCAGCGGAAATTTAGGTTAGTTTTGATGTTTAATTGATAACTTGCTACTTTCACTGCGAATCACATTATTTCGTTGAATTTCAACGTTTCATGAATGATTTGTGAAATAACCAGGATTTACGAAAATTTAGCTCAATTTTCATGTTTTCGTAGTTAACATGCTACTGTCACTGCGAAACACGTTATTTCGTGGAATTTCGTCGTTTCATGAATGATCGTGAAATAACCATGATTTAGCGAAGATTTAGCTTAATTTTGATATTTTCATGGATTTCCAGCTACTTTCACTGCGAAACACGTTATTTCGTTGAATTTCATTGTTTCATGTATGTATCGTTAAATAACCATGATGTAGCGGAAATTTGCTTTAATTTTGATGCTTTCATAGATATCTTGGACTTTCACTGCGAAACACGTTATTTCGTTGAAATTTTTCGTTTCATGTATGTTTCTTGAAATAACCATGATTAAGCGGAGATTTAGCTTAATTTTGATGTTTTTATAGATATCTTGCTACTTTCACTGGGAAACACGTTATTTTTTTGAATTTCATCGTTTCATGAATGTTTCGTGGAATAACAATGATTTAGCGAATATTTACCCTAATTTTAATGTTTTCATGGATATCTAGCTACTTTCACAGCGAAACACGTTATTTCGTGGAATTTCAGCGTTTCATGAATGTTTCGTGATATAATCATGATTTAGCGAAGATTTAGCTTAATTTTGACGTTTTCATGGATATCCAAATACTTTCACTGCGAAACACGTTATTTCGTTGAATTTCATTGGTTCATGAATGTTTCGTTAAATAAGCATGATTTAGCGGCGATTTGCCTTAATTTTGATGTTTTCTATGATATCTTGCTACTTTCACTGCGAAACACGGTATTTCGTTGAAATTCTTCGTTTCATTTATGTTTCGTTATATATTCATGATTTAACGAAGTTTTAGCTTAATTTTGATGTTTTCATGGATTTCCAGCTACTTTCACTGCGAAACACGTTATTTCGTTGAATTTCATTGTTTCATGTATGTATCGTTAAATAACCATGATGTAGCGGAAATTTGCTTTAATTTTGATGCTTTCATAGATATCTTGGACTTTCACTGCGAAACACGTTATTTCGTTGAAATTGATCGTTTCATGAATGTTTCGTTAAATAACCATGTTTTAGCGAAGATTTAACATAATTTTGATGTTTTCATGAATATCTTGCTACTTTCACTGCGAAACACCTTATTTCGTTGAATTTCAACGTTTCATGTATGTTTTGTGAAATACCCAGGATTTAGCGAAAATTTAGCTCAACTTTCATGTTTTCGTAGTGAACATGCTACTGTCGCTGCGAAACACGTTATTTCGTTGAATTTCTTCGTTTCATGAATGCTTCGTGATATAACCATGATTTAGCGAAGATTTAGCTTAATTTTGATGTTTTCATGGATAACCAACTACTTTCAATGCGATACACGTTTTTTCGTTGAATTTCATCGTTTCATGAATGTTTCGTGAAATAACTTTGATTTAGCGGAGGTTTAGCTTAATTATGATGTTTTCATAGATATCTTGCTACCTTCACTGCGAAATACGTTATTTCGTTGAATTTCATCGATTCATGAATTTTCGTGAAAAAACCATAATTTAGCGAACATTTAGCCTAATTTTGATGTTTTCATGTATATCTAGATACTTTCACTGCTAAACACGTTATTTCGTAGAATTCCATCGTTTCATGAATGTTTCGTCAAATAACCATGATTTAGCGGGGATTTAGCTTAATTTTGATGTTATCATAGATAGCAAACTACTTTCACTGCGAAACACGTTATTTCGTTGAATTTCTTTGTTTCATGGATGTTTCGGGAAATAACCATGATTTAGTCAAGATTTAACTTAATTTTCATGCTTTCATAGATATCTTTCTACTTTCCCTGCGAAACACGTTATTTCGCTGAATTTCAACGTTTCATTTGTGTTTCGTGAAATAACCATGATTTAGCGAAGATTTAGCATAATTTTGATGTTTTCATGGATATCCAGCTACTTTCACTGCGAAACACGTTATTTCGTTGAATTTCATCGCTTCATGAATGTTTCGTCATATAGCCATGATTTAGCGACGATTCAGCTTAATTTTCATGTTTTCGAAGAAATCAATCTACTTTCACTGCGAAACCCGTTTTTTCGATGAATTTCATCGTTTCATGAATGTTTCGTGAAATAACCATGATTTAGCGAATGTTTGGCCTAATTTTGTTGTTTTCATGGATATCTTGCTACTTTCACAGAGAAAATCGTTATTTCGTTAAATTTCAGCGTTTCATGAATGTTTCGTGAAATAACCATGATTTAGCGAAGATTTAGCTTAATTTTAATTTTTTAACGGATATCCAGTTACGTTCACTGCGAAACACCTTATTACGTTGAATTTCATCGTTTCACGAATGTTTCGTGAAAAAACCATAATTTAGCGAAGATTTAGCCTAATTTTGATGTTTTCATGGATATCTAGATACTTTCACTGCTAAACACGTTATTTCGAAGAATTTCATCGTTTCATGAATGTTTCGTTATATAACCATGATTTAGCGACGATTCAGCTTAATTTTCTTGTTTTCGAAGATATCAATCTACTTTCGCTGCGAAACGCGTTTTTTGATGAATTTCATCGTTTCATGAATGTTTCGTGAAATAATTATGATTTATGCAGATTTTGTTTAATTTTGAGCTTTCATAGATATCTTGCTTCTTTCACTGCGAAACACGTTAATTCGTTGAATTTCATTGTTTCATGAATGTTTCGTGAAATAACCATGCTTTAACGAAGATTAAGCTTAATTCTGATGTTTTCATTGATATCAAGCTACTTTCACTGCGAAACACGTTACTTCGTTGAATTTCATCGTTTCATGAATGTTTCGTGAGATAACCTTGATTAAGCGGAGGTTTAGCTTAATTATGATGTTTTCATAGATATCTTGCTACCTTCACTGCGAAATACGTTATTTCGTTGAATTTCATCGATTCATGAATGTTTCGTGATATAATCATGTTTTAGTGAAGATTTAGCTTAATTTTGATGTTTTCATGGATATCCAACTACTTTCACTGCGAAACAGGTTATTACGTTGAATTTCATTGTTTCATGAATGTTTCATTATATTACCATGATTTAGCGGAGATTTGCCTTAATTTTGATGTTTTCTAAGATATCTTTCTACTTTCACTGCGAGACCCGTTATTTCGATGAATTTCATCGGTTCATGAATGTTTCGTGAAATAACCATGATTTAGCGAAGATTAAGCCTAATTTTCATGTTTACGTGGATATCTAGCTACTTTCACTGCAAAACACCTTATTACGTTGAATTTCATCGTTTCATGAATGTTTCGTGAAAAAACCATAATTTAGCGAACATTTAGCCTAATTTTGATGTTTTCATGTATATCTAGATACTTTCACTGCTAAACACGTTATTTCGTAGAATTTCATCGTTTCATGAATGTTTCGTCAAATAACCATGATTTAGCGGGGATTTAGCTTAATTTTGATGTTATCATAGATAGCAAACTACTTTCAATGCGAAACACGTTATTTCGTTGAATTTCTTTGTTTCATGGATGTTTCGGGAAATAACCATGATTTAGTCAAGATTTAACTTAATTTTCATGCTTTCATAGATATCTTTCTACTTTCCCTGCGAAACACGTTATTTCGCTGAATTTCAACGTTTCATCTGTGTTTCGTGAAATAACCATGATTTAGCGAAGATTTAGCATAATTTTGATGTTTTCATGGATATCTAGCTACTTTCACTGCGAAACACGTTATTTCGTTGAATTTCATCGCTTCATGAATGTTTCGTCATATAGCCATGATTTAGCGACGATTCAGCTTAATTTTCATGTTTTCGAAGAAATCAATCTACTTTCACTGCGAAACACGTTTTTTCGATGAATTTCATCATTTCATGAATGTTTCGTGAAATAACCATGATTTAGCGAATATTTGGCCTAATTTTGTTGTTTTCATGGATATCTTGCTACTTTCACAGAGAAAATCGTTATTTCGTTAAATTTCAGCGTTTCATGAATGTTTCGTGAAATAACCATGATTTAGCGAAGATTTAGCTTAATTTTAATTTTTTAACGGATATCCAGTTACGTTCACTGCGAAACACCTTATTACGTTGAATTTCATCGTTTCACGAATGTTTCGTGAAAAAACCATAATTTAGCGAAGATTTAGCCTAATTTTGATGTTTTCATGGATATCTAGATACTTTCACTGCTAAACACGTTATTTCGAAGAATTTCATCGTTTCATGAATGTTTCGTTATATAACCATGATTTAGCGACGATTCAGCTTAATTTTCTTGTTTTCGAAGATATCAATCTACTTCCGCTGCGAAACGCGTTTTTTGATGAATTTCATCGTTTCATGAATGTTTCGTGGAATAATGATGATTTATGCAGATTTTGTTTAATTTTGAGCTTTCATAGATATCTTGCTTCTTTCACTGCGAAACACGTTAATTCGTTGAATTTCATTGTTTCATGAATGTTTCGTGAAATAACCATGCTTTAACGAAGATTAAGCTTAATTCTGATGTTTTCATTGATATCAAGCTACTTTCACTGCGAAACACGTTACTTCGTTGAATTTCATCGTTTCATGAACGTTTCGTGAAATAACCTTGATTAAGCGGAGGTTTAGCTTAATTACTATTTGTTCATAGACATCTTGCTACTTTCACTGCGAAACACGTTATTTCGTTGAATTTCATCGATTCATGAATGTTTCGTGATATATTCATGATTTAACAAAGATTTAGCTTAATTTCGATGTTTTCATGAATATCCAGCTACTTTCACTGCGAAACACGTTATTTCGTTGAATTTCATTGTTACATGTATGTTTCGTTAAATAACCATGATTTAGCGGAAATTTGCTTTAATTTTGATGCTTTCATAGATATCTTGCTACTTTTACTGCGCAACATGTTATTTCTTTGAATTACATCGATTCATGAATGTTTCGTGAAATAATCATGATTTTGCGAAGATTTAGCTTAATTTTGATGTTTTCATGGATATCCAACTACTTTCACTGCGAAACAGGTTATTTCGTTGTATTTCATTGTTTCATGAATGTTTCGTTAAATAACCATGATTTACCGGCGATTTGCCTTAATTTTGATGTTTTCTACGATATCTTGTACTTTCACTGCGAAACACGTTATTTCGTTGAAATTTTTCGTTTCATGTATGTTTCGTGAAATAACCATGATTAAGCGGAGATTTAGCTTAATTTTGATGTTTTTATAGATATCTTGCTACTTTCACTGGGAAACACGTTATTACGTTGAATTTCATCGTTTCATGAATGTTTCGTGAAAAAACCATAATTTAGCGAACATTTAGCCTAATTTTGATGTTTTCATGTATATCTAGATACTTTCACTGCTAAACACGTTATTTCGTAGAATTTCATCGTTTCATGAATGTTTCGTCAAATAACCATGATTTAGCGGGGATTTAGCTTAATTTTGATGTTATCATAGATAGCAAACTACTTTCAATGCGAAACACGTTATTTCGTTGAATTTCTTTGTTTCATGGATGTTTCGGGAAATAACCATGATTTAGTCAAGATTTAACTTAATTTTCATGCTTTCATAGATATCTTTCTACTTTCCCTGCGAAACACGTTATTTCGCTGAATTTCAACGTTTCATCTGTGTTTCGTGAAATAACCATGATTTAGCGAAGATTTAGCATAATTTTGATGTTTTCATGGATATCTAGCTACTTTCACTGCGAAACACGTTATTTCGTTGAATTTCATCGCTTCATGAATGTTTCGTCATATAGCCATGATTTAGCGACGATTCAGCTTAATTTTCATGTTTTCGAAGAAATCAATCTACTTTCACTGCGAAACACGTTTTTTCGATGAATTTCATCATTTCATGAATGTTTCGTGAAATAACCATGATTTAGCGAATATTTGGCCTAATTTTGTTGTTTTCATGGATATCTTGCTACTTTCACAGAGAAAATCGTTATTTCGTTAAATTTCAGCGTTTCATGAATGTTTCGTGAAATAACCATGATTTAGCGAAGATTTAGCTTAATTTTAATTTTTTAACGGATATCCAGTTACGTTCACTGCGAAACACCTTATTACGTTGAATTTCATCGTTTCACGAATGTTTCGTGAAAAAACCATAATTTAGCGAAGATTTAGCCTAATTTTGATGTTTTCATGGATATCTAGATACTTTCACTGCTAAACACGTTATTTCGAAGAATTTCATCGTTTCATGAATGTTTCGTTATATAACCATGATTTAGCGACGATTCAGCTTAATTTTCTTGTTTTCGAAGATATCAATCTACTTCCGCTGCGAAACGCGTTTTTTGATGAATTTCATCGTTTCATGAATGTTTCGTGGAATAATGATGATTTATGCAGATTTTGTTTAATTTTGAGCTTTCATAGATATCTTGCTTCTTTCACTGCGAAACACGTTAATTCGTTGAATTTCATTGTTTCATGAATGTTTCGTGAAATAACCATGCTTTAACGAAGATTAAGCTTAATTCTGATGTTTTCATTGATATCAAGCTACTTTCACTGCGAAACACGTTACTTCGTTGAATTTCATCGTTTCATGAATGTTTCGTGAGATAACCTTGATTAAGCGGAGGTTTAGCTTAATTATGATGTTTTCATAGATATCTTGCTACCTTCACTGCGAAATACGTTATTTCGTTGAATTTCATCGATTCATGAATGTTTCGTGATATAATCATGTTTTAGTGAAGATTTAGCTTAATTTTGATGTTTTCATGGATATCCAACTACTTTCACTGCGAAACAGGTTATTACGTTGAATTTCATTGTTTCATGAATGTTTCATTATATTACCATGATTTAGCGGAGATTTGCCTTAATTTTGATGTTTTCTAAGATATCTTTCTACTTTCACTGCGAGACCCGTTATTTCGATGAATTTCATCGGTTCATGAATGTTTCGTGAAATAACCATGATTTAGCGAAGATTAAGCCTAATTTTCATGTTTACGTGGATATCTAGCTACTTTCACTGCAAAACACCTTATTACGTTGAATTTCATCGTTTCATGAATGTTTCGTGAAAAAACCATAATTTAGCGAACATTTAGCCTAATTTTGATGTTTTCATGTATATCTAGATACTTTCACTGCTAAACACGTTATTTCGTAGAATTTCATCGTTTCATGAATGTTTCGTCAAATAACCATGATTTAGCGGGGATTTAGCTTAATTTTGATGTTATCATAGATAGCAAACTACTTTCAATGCGAAACACGTTATTTCGTTGAATTTCTTTGTTTCATGGATGTTTCGGGAAATAACCATGATTTAGTCAAGATTTAACTTAATTTTCATGCTTTCATAGATATCTTTCTACTTTCCCTGCGAAACACGTTATTTCGCTGAATTTCAACGTTTCATTTGTGTTTCGTGAAATAACCATGATTTAGCGAAGATTTAGCATAATTTTGATGTTTTCATGGATATCCAGCTACTTTCACTGCGAAACACGTTATTTCGTTGAATTTCATCGCTTCATGAATGTTTCGTCATATAGCCATGATTTAGCGACGATTCAGCTTAATTTTCATGTTTTCGAAGAAATCAATCTACTTTCACTGCGAAACCCGTTTTTTCGATGAATTTCATCGTTTCATGAATGTTTCGTGAAATAACCATGATTTAGCGAATGTTTGGCCTAATTTTGTTGTTTTCATGGATATCTTGCTACTTTCACAGAGAAAATCGTTATTTCGTTAAATTTCAGCGTTTCATGAATGTTTCGTGAAATAACCATGATTTAGCGAAGATTTAGCTTAATTTTAATTTTTTAACGGATATCCAGTTACGTTCACTGCGAAACACCTTATTACGTTGAATTTCATCGTTTCACGAATGTTTCGTGAAAAAACCATAATTTAGCGAAGATTTAGCCTAATTTTGATGTTTTCATGGATATCTAGATACTTTCACTGCTAAACACGTTATTTCGAAGAATTTCATCGTTTCATGAATGTTTCGTTATATAACCATGATTTAGCGACGATTCAGCTTAATTTTCTTGTTTTCGAAGATATCAATCTACTTCCGCTGCGAAACGCGTTTTTTGATGAATTTCATCGTTTCATGAATGTTTCGTGGAATAATGATGATTTATGCAGATTTTGTTTAATTTTGAGCTTTCATAGATATCTTGCTTCTTTCACTGCGAAACACGTTAATTCGTTGAATTTCATTGTTTCATGAATGTTTCGTGAAATAACCATGCTTTAACGAAGATTAAGCTTAATTCTGATGTTTTCATTGATATCAAGCTACTTTCACTGCGAAACACGTTACTTCGTTGAATTTCATCGTTTCATGAACGTTTCGTGAAATAACCTTGATTAAGCGGAGGTTTAGCTTAATTACTATTTGTTCATAGACATCTTGCTACTTTCACTGCGAAACACGTTATTTCGTTGAATTTCATCGATTCATGAATGTTTCGTGATATATTCATGATTTAACGAAGATTTAGCTTAATTTTGATGTTTTCATGAATATCCAGCTACTTTCACTGCGAAACACGTTATTTCGTTGAATTTCATTGTTTCATGTATGTTTCGTTAAATAACCATGATTTAGCGGAAATTTGCTTTAATTTTGATGCTTTCATAGATATCTTGCTACTTTCACTGCGCAACATGTTATTTCTTTGAATTTCATCGATTCATGAATGTTTCGTGAAATAATCATGATTTAGCGAACATTTAGCTTAATTTTGACGTTTTCATGGATATCCAACTACTTTCACTGCGAAACACGTCATTTTGATGAATTTCATTGTTTCATGAATGTTTCGTTAAATAACCATGATTTACCGGCGATTTGCCTTAATTTTGATGTTTTCTACGATATCTTGTACTTTCACAGCGAAACACGTTAT